>JAGFPH010004704.1:1909-49331 GCA_018207615.1 Philaenus spumarius
CCCCTAAAATTTCGATTTTTTTTTTAAACCCTTTCTTAGCGAGCACCTAGGGCCCTAGAGGAAGCTACATACCAAATTTCATTAAAATCCTTTCGGTAGGTTTTTTTAGTAACTTTGACCCCCCTAAAATGTCGAATTTTTTAAAAACTTTCTTAGCGAGCACCTATGGCACTAGGGGAAGCTACATACCAAATTTCATTCTAATCCGTTCGATGGTTTTAGAGAAATCGTGATTTTGTAATTTTGACCCCCCCCCCAAACCCCCCTAAAATTTTGAATTTTTTGAAACCCTTTCTTTTGGAGCATCTATGGCCCTAAAGGAAGCTACATACCAAATTTCATTCCAACCCGTTCCGTAGGTTTTGAGAAATCGTGATTTAGTAACTTTGACCCCCCAAAACCCCCTTAAAATTTCGATTTTTCGGAAACCCTTTCTTCGTGAGCGTCTAGAGCCTATAAAGAGTATTAGTGCCAAATTTCATGTCGTAGGCCTCTTGGTTTTGGAGAAACTGTGATGAGTCAATGAGTCAATGATATTTGGCTTTTATAAGTAAGTATAGATGATAGCCTACTCATTTACTTTCGACCTACACATATTAAAAATACACCAAAATAGTTTAATTAAAACTGTTCGTAATAATGAAATTTATAAATAAAAATATTGTGAATCCCGAACTGCATAGCTTCAAAATCAAATTTATTTTTACGAAACATGACCAATCTTATAAGTTGCAGAATTTTAATTTTAATAGTATTCGTTTTCTAGGTGATTTATTGGCAAGCAAAGATTTCATTTCATTTTATTTAGTCCTTTGACAATGTACATTGCATGAGACAAGTCAATGCAAGACAATAAATAATCTACAGATTTAATTTTAAAAATATTTAACAAAAAAAAAAAAAAAAACGTAAAACAATATAATACGTATAAGTAGAAAATAACATTAATTTATAAAGTGGCTGTCATTCATACTTTTATACTTTTAAAAACTACAACAATAAAACATTTTACACAATCAAAACTTTTTTAAATATTATACACTTTTACAGTACATTTAAAAAACATTACACAAATACACAAAAACATTACAGAAATGACAACTTAAACAGAAGAAAACTGCTACACACAGAGGCAAAAAATAAATAGACCCCGCCACTGAGATAACCTAGTTCAAGAAAATCTATGGTGCACAAACTCCTCCACCGAATAGAACGACCCAGTCAACAGAAGCTGTCTAAACCTGCTTTTAAAAATCTTATAATTTTTTTCATTTTTAATATTTTCTGGGAGCTTATTAATCAAACGTCCACCAGCTTGGGAAGGGAGTTTGTTAAAAAGGCTTACTCTGTGCTTTTTAGCACGGTAGTTACCTGCCTGTCTGGTTCCATAATTGTGTATGTCCTTGTTCTGGACGTGATCACACTTAAATTTGAAATACAGGACTACTTCAAGTATATAAATACTTGGAAGTGTAAGAATACCAAGCTCCCTGAAGACATTCTTACACGACTGGAATTTCCTTAGTCCTGCTACCAGCCTAATAGCTTTCTTCTGCAGGACAAATATTCTGAGAAGATTCTGAACAGAAGAAATTCCCCAGAGAAGTATTCCATAGCACAGGTGGGGATATACTAACCCGTAATAAGCGGTCCAAAAAATTGAGGGTGTACACAATATGGCTTTATGGCTTTAATAACAGATGATTCACAGTCGATATCAGAAAGTAACGATAATGTTGAAATAAACGGGGAAGGTACATCGGAAATACCTGTTCCATCAAACGATTCTCAACAGTCGGAAGACGCTGAAGATCTACCTACAACTAGCGACAATGTTTGTGTTTTTTGCACAAAATTTGCAAAAAATTTGAAAGGACAAATTCAAAAGTCGTGCGTTCTGGATAAAGCGAGTTTAAAACAAACAATTGTGCCTTTCTCAAATTTCGTTAGAGACACCGACATTTATCAAAAATTACAACAATCGGACGAATCAACAATTTTGAAAGCCCACCGGATTTGCCGAAAAGAATATAGGCCTACGCATTCGCTGCAATCGTATCAAGATAAACCACAAACTAATTATCATAAAAATTTAGAATTCCATAGACAAGGTTTTGAAGAAGTTTGTAAGTTTATCGATGAAAATGTAATTGCCAACAACAAATATTATTTTTTCACTTTTTTATGTGACTATTACGTTAGTGCGATTAAAAATTCAGAAAGTAAAGATGGCCACACGTACGACAGTTTATTATCCAAAGCCAACTTAGAAACAAAAATAAAAAAACAATACGACGGACCTATATATATATGATTTTTAATGACACCGCAAAACGTGTTCTGGGGACCGTGATCGATGCTCATTTGCTACTCCCAACCTTAAGTCTTACCATAAGTTCCACTGCAATAGTTCATTTTTCCTATGGAAATTCGCTAATAAACTAGATTATTACTAAAATGTTCTACATCGGAGCGCGCTCCAACGCCAGGCGGGCTGAAAGATCCACTTTCGTATACTTCTACAATTGATCCAATATTGTTACTTATTTTAATGTCATTTAGTATTTGTATGTATATTGATCAGTATCCACAATGATTAGTCTACTTCTAACAAACATCCCAAATGCAGTATGTTAAACTTAATTGATATTCGTAGACAAAAACAAAAACAAATTAACTTTACATACAAGTGACATACTAATACGTGTTGATCAACCTCAAGATAGAAAACGTTTAAAGAAAATTGTTAAGTGTCAACTTATATTTTAATTGGACCCTGCATAAGTTATTTCCTGAAACCTGTTGGGCTACAATGTAAGTTGATTCAATTACTAATTGAATTGTTAGATTGATATTGTTAGTAATTTATTACCACTATATTTTTACCCAAAGTTTACAATTAACATTAAGGTGTTATAGTTATCGTATATTGTTACAATGAGTATTGTTTAGCCTAAGGTTTTTTCGCCAGATACTAACAATATAATTCAGCTTTCGCCACTTACTAGCAACAGAGATGCCCGGCGCGGTGGGTTCTGGAGCGCTAGCGTTGATTTAAAACATCATCGTAATAAACTCGCTGCCTAAAAATAACTAATGGCCCTAGATGGAAAAACAACCAAATATTATTAAAATTTGAACTTTTACCTACATTTTACCCACGGGAATTTTTAATGAAAAGCAATTAAAAGATGATATTGTTATCTTTGTTTTGATATATATAATTATGTAAATAACAAGTAGGCCTACAATGTTTGCTATATCGTAATAAATAGGCCTGACTATAACCTAAAATAAGGCCTATATCTAATATATTTTTAATAAATTGCAGTTTTAATATTATAATATATTAGTAAGCTTACAACATAGGCCAAAATATCGAAATATTTTCAGAGGGATTTTTTACTTGTAATCAAAGGTATCAAAATCTGGCTTTATTGCAGTACAAACTTCAAGCCAAGCTTTTTTTGTGTCTTTCCTGTCTTTCAATACATCTAGGTGCTTATCCCAGAGGACAGGCCTAGCTTTTACCAAGGAAATTAAAAAATCAATATCAACCTCAGTCATTGTGAAATAACAATACGCTTTTTAATGACTTGTGGGTGATAATATCGTCGAAATCTGCCGACCTTCTTCCTACAAGACACTTCTTGTAGAAAGTGACACAATGAAATGAGGTACCTCTCAAGTGTAAAGTTAATTTATTATTGTTTCAACATAATTTATTTATTTGACGTGTACGACCAATGTTTGAAAATATATGTAAAATTAAGTGTTAAGTAAGCTGTTGTGTATATATGAGTGTTTGAGTGTACATAGATAGATGGCCTGATGATGCTGCCTGTGGCAGTGAAACATGTAGGCACATAAAAGGTTAAGTAAAAATAGAGACTACAGTTGACAGCGAAGAAATAATACATATAAAATATATGTAGTTCTAAAGCCGCGTTTACACCGGAGTTGTCAACATGTTGCCTGTTTTAAGAAAATGTTGACAACTTTTGGATGTTGCCAACATGTTGAAAACAAAAATTTTGTTTCCCGTAGGTTGTTGGTAAAGATCAAAGAAAGTTGACAACAAAATGTTGTCAACATGTTGACGGACGCTAAAAGACGAGCAACTTGTTGGCAACAAGTTGACAACTTTAACCACTCCGCCTTCGCGCGCCAGACAGCGCGCCATCACTTCAGTTGTAGTCAAGGCCAAGCCCATTAACGTGCGTTTGTGTAGGTAAAGGTCAGGTTCAGTTGTTGCAGGTTTTATGTTTACAATGGAAAATGAGGGCGTTGAATGGTTGCGTGCAAAAATAACTGAACTGATAGAAATGTATAGGAAAAGAGAGGTTCTTTGGAAAGGAATAGATGTTCCCGTATTTATGTCCTCTCTATCAAAGTTTCCCCGTGGTGTGTAGGATGAACTAGATGATTCACTCCGTCTTAAAAAGTTGTGGAGATGAATTTGAGCATGTTCAGGTTCAAGCAGCATGGGTTCTCTCATTACATAGGTGTTGCTTTTCTGTAGGTCGTGTCACGTTTCTGGATTTTATGTCCTAGCATTGTTATCAAGAACTCAAAGTCACAACCTGTCATCCTCAAAAAGTTTTTTATGCTTCCGTCGCACCTCAGTTCACCTGACAAAGGATCACTGTCATCTTTTTACTTAAATCAGATAATAAGTCACTCCCACTACACTTTTCTCTAGCCCGCAAATAAGGCCTCACCCAATATCTTCTGGGACGTCTCTGATAATGGCTGGCCAAGATTACACAAGCAGCCGCAGCTAGAGTAGCATCCTCTGCAGTAAACATCATGGACCCAACTGAAGTAACAGGTGAGTGAACTGTATTGGGTTAAAAATAAACTGCTAACGTGATCAAATTATTTGTGCAAATTATTTTGTTGCAAACTGGTTTTCCACTTATTGCCAACATTTGGTGTAAGGCTATCAACAATTAATATATAACAATATTTTGTTATTCTTATTTTGTTTTATAACATTTTAGTGTCTTATAAAAACAAATGATGATTATTTAGATGATACAATTTTTCATAACAAGGGTAATTCATACAATATTTTGTTACTAGTATATTAATGTAATTTAAAATCTTTTGTTATCTTGTAAAATAAATGTTCATTATTAAGTTTCGGTTTAAAAAGACTACTGAAAATTTTTATGTAAAAAAAACTACCACACAATCCTTAACAAAAGGAATACATCATATTTAGAGGAACAACTTAACCAAAACATTAAATTTTAATATGTTTTACCTGAACAATAAACTGAAATAATCTAATGTTGCTATAACTCTAGAAATACAACTTCTTTTAATTCTACTTTATTTAAAAACCATTCTTTTAGAAAGCATTTCAGAGTTTGAAAATTAATAGTAAGTTGATACAAAGTTGTTTACTGTGAAGGTAGGCCTATTACTAGGTGTTGCTAAATGTTGACAGTAGCCTACCCTACCATGAGAAATATAATGCGGGTTGGTTAAGCAACACAAATTTGTTAAAGCCGAACCAATACGAGAGCTGTTCGAAAAGTAACTTCCGTTTGCTCCCTGCATGTGAAGTGGAGGGGGTAGTGCCGCCATTCTTTCGCCGGTGCGCACGGCACGTCAGTTAGAGACCGTCTTCCACCTGTGGTAGAGTGAAGGTCGTCCTTTGTCCTTTGTCGAGAGCTAGTTGTTTTTTGGTCGCTTGCCAAAATGTGTGCTGCAATAGAAAATCCCGCCAAGTGACCCAAAGATAATGAGTGAAGGAGTTGTTCGGGAAAGGGTGCGCTCATTTAAAATTGGCCGAACAAATGTCCATGATGAAGAAAGAAGTGGCAGACCATCTGTGTTCTCTGATGAACTGGTTGAGAAAATCAACGCAAAAATTCGTGACAACCATCTCAGAACTTTCGGAAGAATTTCCAAAAATTTCCAGGACTGTTTTGTAGGAGATAGTGACTGACAGATTAGGCTACCGAAAGTTTTGTGCTCGATGGGTCCCGAAAATTCTTTTAGAGGACCACAAAACTCAACGAATGACCTCGGCTCTGGATTTCCTGATGCATGATGACCAAGAAGGAGAATCTTTTCTGAACAGAATTGTGGCAAGACATGAAACTTGGGTCAAGTACGTGAATCCTGATACTAAACAACAGTCAAAGGTGTGCGGTCACACGACATCGCCACACAAACCAACGAAATCCTGGCAAGATTTTTCCGGCAGAAAGCTCATGTAACGGTGTTTTGGGATACAAAAGGGGTGCTGCTAGTTGAAAAACCTATGACGGACGATCAAAAGACAGATCGTAAAGGTAAATATATAGATCAAAAACAAACGCCGTGGTCTTCTTTCATCTGACATCATTTTCCTTCACGACAACGCTCGTCCTACAACGCTACTCAGAAAACCAAAGACCTTCTGGGCCAGTTCAAATGGGATGTTTTTAGGCATCCACCGTACAGCCCAGATTTGGCTCCCAGCGACTTCTACCTCTTTATGCAGATGAAGAAATGCTTTGGCTCCCAGCGATTTGAGGATGATAAAGAGCTCAATGATGCGGTCACCGGATGGCTCAAGGCACAGGCGGGAGATTTTTTTGCAGAAGGAATTTCAAAGTTAGTTAATAGGTATAAGTGCTTAAATGTTCATGTAAACTATGTTGAAAAGTAAAGGAAAGTCGTAGTTTTAAGATGTATATAATAAAAATGTTGTATCTACTTCTGTGTTTTATTTATTAAAAATTGAGGTTACTTTCCGAACAGCCCTCGTACACAACTGCAGATTTAACATTACCTTTGAAGTACATTCACTACTGTAGTATTAAGTAATTCTATATAATATAGGCTTAAAATAGATGTTTCAAAATCCTAATTAACTTTCATTAGTACGTATGCCTTAAGTTTACTCTTTGTCACATTTATTCAAAACACAATTAATGATTTTTTTTTTAATTTTCTGTTCATCATCATAAATATACACAATTTGACTTAGTATCCATCTAAACCTCCAGGCCTTCGGAAGTCAATATTTCCTTGAACTACATTAGGCCCATTTCTTGCAATAGCAGTCACACATGTTCCCCAAGTTGCGTTTGTACCTCCCATTCTAGTTACATGGCCTATATCTGCCATTCCCTGAGAAATCTCCTGCAAACAGTTAAAAGATTAGTTTATTATGTATTGTATGCAATAATGCTTAATATAGCAAGTATACACAGTATCAAGTGTGCTGTATTTGTGAGGTCTACATAATGTTTATTATTTGGTTACTTTAGTACAGTATTATCACATTATTATTAGCCTACATAAGAACTTTGTTAGTGAAGAAATATTATGTATGTTAGATAATTTCAGAAATGTTTAAAATAAATCCAAAGAAGGTTATTCTTTTTTCTTTTTAGAGGCAAAATGGTTATAATTTAAACACCACTATACAGATTTCAAAAATATGTACTTTTCTGATTAGAAGTAAAATCATACATCATAATTTGTCACAAATATAAAAAAAAAAATACATCCATTTTCAGATTTTTTAACCCTGGAGTGCCTTGCACCTATTGCTGTAACGTGAGAGCTCGCAGGAGCTACATTTTTACCCAATTGAGCTTTTTTTGTTTCTTAACAATAAAACACCACACTATTAGAGTAAAACGTAATACAAACTTTAATTTCATCTTCTACATACCTAATACAACTCTTATTATTAAAAGTTTAAACAGAAAAGTATAGTTTTTACTAATTGAAACAGTCAATGCCAAATCAAGAACTGTAAATTTCCTTGTGATTATTTTTCTTTGGTTTTCTTTTGTTCTAAATGTTCTCAATGAATTAAATTATAAACGGCATTCTTTACAGTAATTCACGCATGACAATTATTTCAGGCCTCCTACTATTTCATTACCTATTGCAATATCAGGTTCATCGGCAGCAGTCGACGGCAAACTATTATCATACACATCATCTTCATTATCACTTTCCGCACTTTTTTCAATATCCTAGTTATTTTCCCTATTTCGAAGTTCATCCCTCTCTTCATCAGTTGAAGCCCGTCTAATACTTTAGCATCATTTCAAACTTCTTCAAGAAATCGTTTTATTTGTTTTTCAATTTTATATTACAAACATAAAGAAATGTTAATAATTCCCATTAAAATATCCCAGAACGATAATAAATAATAAAGTTGTCCAGCACACACTAAATAATATAATTATAAATAACTAAATAATGTATACACTCTTGTTAGTGCATTATAATCACAGGCGGCAACACTATTTTTTCACTAACTCCAGAGCTCACGTAGAGTAAAAAGTTTCCAAACAATGCAGGCACTAATTTAAGTTTCCTTTGTTTTCTAGGGTAGACAGTCGACTATTCCATTTGAAGGTACTGAGGGTTAGGAATCCTTTGAAAAGCTCTTCTCATATGTTCCAGCACTTTAAAAATATCTCTGGAGAAAATTTACCCCATGCGGGCATTCTAGGGTTAAACAAGTAATGTGATCGAGTGAAAACTACAGAACCAAAAACCAACATGAATTAACAATTGCAAATATTGTATGCCATATTTGGCAGGCCTGTTAGAAAGACATTGAATAAAGGAGTACCTCCAATGAAATGGTACTAATTTCTCATCTATCGTAAGATTTTATCTGGCTCTACAGTTCTCTAGGAATGAGTCATAAGACTCACTAGTAGCAAAGTGTCTTCTGCAATGACTTGTTTTTTTCTTACCACTTGTCGTCGATTGTACTGACTAAAACTTAAGTCTGTTTATCCCCTTCTGACACCGTATAATCTCTATCCCAGCGCCATCATACCTAAAAGCCTGCCTGAAATTCAGTTTAAAGAAAATTTTGCATCCCATAAACACCATGATTTTGCCTCTCTTTCTATTTTTAAACATATATATTAAATGAAGGAAAAACTAAATACCTTAAGATTTCTGCACAGAAAGGAAGGAGACAAGTTAAATATTATATTGAAAACTACTTTTTTAAATTTCAAAGATTTTCAGAATTCAGTTATCTTGTCAACAGAGAAATCCTACAAGTTAATAAATAGTAAATAAATGTGCTACAATGCTCAAAATTCTAGAAGTATTTCAGAAAAACCAGAAGCTATTAAAAATTATGCTTCAACATCAATTTTAAATTTATCATCACACCTTCTTAATAGACAAGAATTTACAAATTTCGTTATAGGCATACATTTATTTACTATGCCTATGACAATAAATTTTTTTAATTTTATGGCCAGACTTGAATCAACTATTCCATAGTTGTCATCAGAACATTTCAATATTGTGGAAACATACTAAAATCACAACTAACAAGTCATTAAAAAAATTAATTCAATTTAAAATTTTGTTTAAGTGTATACAAAAATAATGGCAAATGTCCAAATATCAAAAATTTGAACCCTTCTTAAGTTACAAGAGGACAAGCAGAGATATTATGTTATTTATATTTTTGATAATTACCTTAAGAGTTCCATACTCATAATCAAATCTCATTGGCATTAACTGATGATGGAATCGAGGCGTATCCACAGCTTCTTTGATATTTTTGTTGTACCAAAGATTTTGTATTGAAACCTAAAAGAAAACAAAATATGTGGCAAGTCTTAATGGTATGAACCCTAAATAAATTATTGTACTTTTATTGAATAAACTTTTTTTAAATTTCCTAACAATTTTTTTTAAATAAGATTTATACCTGTAAAAGGTTCCATTGAATTTTTAATAAATTGCTTGTGATGTTGGTCCTTACTATGTTGTAATAAATTGCAAGTGATTACTGTTGTAGGAAATCCATCCAGTATCTAAGCACTTTTTTGAAATAGTAATTTATTGGTGAGAATTACTTGGTGAATATAAACATTCTATTTACATGTGTGTTTGGAATAATACTGTTAATGCCAAATCAAACTTGAATGAATTTCACCCACATTCTAAAATACTAACACACAAACATCTATACTTTGCATTACCTATAACATATTTAACACTAACAGCTTTGGTCAATCCTGTCAATATAGATATAATTGTGCTCGATTGGCTGACAGCTTAAAATGCTAAGTTGCAAGTTTAGTCCAACCAAAACACAACTCTAAACTTGCGACACTACGAGCCAATCTGAGTCCTCTTGCTCAATCCGCGTGCTGATTGACTTGCTTCGCCGCAACAAAATATAAAAGAGCGTTCATCGTTTGTACCAAGCCTTGAGAAAATCTGCAAAACCTATTAATGGGTATTTATGGCATTCAGCTTCTGACGAGTACATTGGCTACTGTAGTTGTAAATTTGTATAAATAGGGCCAAAACTCTGTCAAATAGGTCAGTTCTATCCGGAGACTAATAGGACCACACTCTGTCTCTCCACTATCACCAGACAATCTCTCAACATCTTGTCTATTAGGAACACTCTATCTGACCAGGTGGAAAGGAAATAACTACAATTCTAATTCATCACGATCACCTGCTCTCTCAGCCGCCATCGTCTTCCATACACCCCCCCTCAGGAAAATTCCAAATAAGGGAAGCCTTTCATTCTACAAGAATCCACTCTAGCTTCCTTCTGAAGAAATTCAAGATAAGCACGACAACTGGTGAACACTGCCACACATAAATAGAATTTCGGCCCCTGTGTTACAGAAGATTCTAATTAACAAACTTCAAGTTTCCTACTTAGCCACTCACGTATGGTGAGAGCTTTCTAAATTTCAGATGACAGAGCCCTTTTCAGTACCAAAACAAATACTTCATTTTACTCATATTATTTCTACACTAAATGAAGTATTTATTACGTACTTTCTCTGTGTAGAGGATGCAAGCAACTATAACCACTTCAGACTAGCACATCACCCCACCCCACATCAAGACTTAGGTGCTCACTAGGATTTAAACAAGTTATTTAACTCTAGAATAGTGGGGATATTTTGTAGGCTGTTAAGATTGGAGATTCAAACATTTACTCACATGGTTTCTTTCTGAAAAATGTTGTAGCAAATAAATTTTAATTTGTATTTATAATTTATATCTACTACATTATACTTTTTTAAATTCATATTTTTTCACTCAAGTTATAAAAATTTCTCTGCATATTTCGTAGTTTTATAGACCAAGATTTAATTTGATTAGAAACTAAAGTTAGATTATAACGAAAGAAAAATTAAAAATATATAAACATTATAAAATAAAGACAACTTATTTTGAATACAGTAACAATTAACAGTCCTTGCCTCTTATTTTACTTCTTTCGGCCACTCATATTTTCTTTTGATGTTCGCCGCAGAAAAGTTTGCTGCAAAATAGACAATATGTATGATGATTGTATGATGTCTCTTGTTGAAAAAACATTTACTGCAGTACTTCCTGGGACCTTTCTTTTGTCTTCTTCTTCTAATGGCGCTTTCTGGCTCACGCCATCTTGGATCTCGCCTCCCAATAAAGTCCAGGAAAATCCCTTCGTCCTTGCTTCTCTCCATCCAGATCTTGCAGATCAGTAGATGATCCTTATCCATAATAAACACGGGGTAAAAATCTTGCGAGCAAATTGTGCACTTGTCCGAGGTTAGTATTTTTATTCTGTGTATATGCTTGGCAAGACAATCGTGACCAGTTGCTAATTGGAAATTTGCAACCGGGTAGTGCTAAATGATCAACAATGGTGCTGGCAAATGCCTCCCAAAAAGCACCTTTCTCTTGTTGGGACAGTAGATTTTGGGCTACATTCTCAATATTCGTTATTGGTTGTTGTGCGTAAAATTTACTCCCTAGGTTTTATTAGAGGTGATTTCCTGAGAATACACTTAATCAGCAAAATAATCAGGGATAACATATCTGGATGGAAGGGTTAACTACACTTTCAAACTCATAAATAGCGATCAAGGCTAACATATAAGTAATTTAGATAAGTGAGTAGGTTTTACAGATAAAAAAAACTAAATCACTTCTATAAAAAAAAAAGTTTGCACTGAAAGCATACACGAAGAAACATATTTAGAAGATAAAATATTCTTGTACCAGAAGCTAGCTACTGTATTTAAAGTTAATTCTCAACGTACGGGATTTCTGTTCTTTGTTTAACCATGTGGAAGCTTGAAAGTGTAATAAAGAGAATGCATTTTAAAACTGCATAGATACAATATCGTGCTACTTCTCCTCACTCTGAATATTCTTAGAAAGGTCTTGTTAAATTTTGATTAAAGAGCGACAAATTTACTCACCAAAGCGACTGCTGTTGTAATTTTCGCACCTCCAGCAGAACCTAATACCAACTGTACATCTCCATTTGAGTCTATGAAAATAGTTGGAGACATAGATGACAAAGGTCTTTTGCCTGGTTGTATGTAGTTGGCAGGAGAAGGCAGGATTCCAAAGTAATTTGTGAACGACGACGAGAAATCATCCATTTGATCATTTAAAATTATTCCCGTACTGTTGGAGACAAATTTACTGCCAAATCTAATACAAAACATATTGTTGATTCAACCATAAAGAAAATTTCGTTAAATCGTTCAATACAAATTTTAAATTATATGTTAACAGACTTGAAACAAAACTAATGTAACCTTTAAGTGTGGTTCTTTACTGAAAGAAATATATTTAATTTTAACTAGACTAAATAATCTGACTTACATTATTAATTGCTTATAACATCTGTAAGTAATACAGTTCCTACATTTATAATACAAATAGGGTCGGACTTTGTGTTTTTTCCCGGACTTCTCACAGTTTAAAGTGCTGCCCTTCCTTTTAACTAGAAAAGTGGCTAAAATATTACATCTTAACTGGAAGATTTTATATTAGCATTAGACTGTAAATAAACCCGAATGTTGATTCACTGGTTGCAATTTGAACAATGAACCAAGTATAGTCGGTATACACATGCAAAAGCATATGATATAACACAACGTTGGAATAATGTGTTCAAAATATATGTCTATTATTACAAACAAACAATTGTTTTTGCCTCTTGAATCATACTGAAGAGGGGAAGAGTAAAATGTATTAATGAAACAAAATAAAAAAATAGTAATTATCAAAACTTGAAACTGAATTGTCTGATTCGGGTGAAAAAATTACTCATATCCGCAACAGTCTTTAAGCTATTCGTGTTCCCTGGGTGGTGTAAAATTAAATCTGCCATCTAAAGCCAAAGAATTCACAAAAAAATTTGAACAGGAGAAAAAAACTGTTCTTATAAGAGCAAAACAAACTATGAAATATAGCAATACAAATATTCTAGTTGCAAGTTTCAATAGACTATAGAAAGCAAGTAATAAATTGCGCATATAAAATATTTGATTTGAATTATAAAAAAAAAGAAGAAAAAGAAATAAAGTAGTAGATGAATCACATGAAATTAAAACTCGAGTGAAGAAGAAGAAAAAAAAAATAAAACAGATGTTGCAACAAGGGAGAGAAGAAGAGAGGGAATAAAAATTTTTAAAAAGGATTTTTTTGAATAAGTTGGATTGAGGAATTAACCTATTTTTTTTTTTTTTTAAATGTGCCTGGATCTGAATTGGATAGCGGAATCAAAACAAGCCACAACCTGAGATGAATAGGATATACTTGTAAATATATAAATGTTCCTATAATAATTAATTGTTGGTAGAATATTATAAGGAGACTAATTATTACATAAATAAGATAGATATAAGAGGAATACAAGTTATTTTGTGTTATTATAGAAACTCTAAACATTCTTCAATGGAATGGAGGAGGGCTGTCTTGTACTACAATTACACAACTGAGAAAGATAGTCAAAACAAAGTATAAATTCACATAATTAAGAAAGCCAGCATCACAACAGAAAATGCTAAATATTACAATATTAAAAATTATACAATATTTACACTTTTTAAAACAACACAGATAGCCACATTAGCCATCATAAATAGATATGTTCATAACAATAAGATTCATTATAAAATCAGAATTCAAAATTGCAAAAGAAACGGATGGCCGTGACTCTTCCAAAATAGTGGATCTGGCGCTCTGAGACAGAGGTAGAGAATATACTGTTCCCTTAGAAACCAAAAATTAGGTCTCGACATCCTAGACATCTCTCTTGACACAATATTAATTGGACACCTAAAAACAGCCTCTAAACGTTGGGGCTATAACCATGTGGAACGAAAAGTGGGGGAATTTATAAACAGCTATAGATTTGAAATCCTTTTACTACCCTGAATACAGAAGCATATTTAATTATCGCATGGGAAGCTGCACTAACCCTGTATCTTCTGAACAATATGACAATAGCAAGAAAACAGTGCTTGAATATTTAGGAACCAGGTATTGCATTATCCTATTATCAATCTCATTCAAAATCCCTGCCGGAGCACGAAACGTCCATACCATGTGGAATTTTAAAACCTAACTTTGTGACGTTTCAAGAACAAATAGAATCTTGAGTTAATTTAATTGGAAAAAGTAATCCACCATCTAAGATTCTCAAAACCCTATGTCGCTACATACAACAAAGCACGAAAGAAAACATACCCAGAGCCAAACAATGCAATTATATCACCTTTTGGAAAATGAACTTTCCCAATAAAAACAAATTAAAGGCCAAGAACATGGAGGAAGGAAAGTGCCAAAATGAAGTATCAAATATTGAAGGCTAAGCGACACTCCTTGTATGATTTCTAAAAACTTAACCTAAAAAAGGCCAAAGAGCATACAAATCTATGAAAAAACTCAACAACAAATATACTCAAATCAAGCCTCAACCTTTTATAGCACGGGCACCTGTACGAGGGGGCTATGGCCCCCCACCCATCTCCCGGGAAAGAAAATATGTATATTAATAATTATAGTCAGGTATTTTTCTTTTAAGAGAATTATTTAAAAGTCAGTATTACGTAGAAATGGTTTAGCACTAACAATATTTTTTAAATGTTATGTACCGTTTCATTTTACATACACTTGATTGACTTTTTACAAGAGTTCAAGCATGAGCTGCTGGGACACTACTTAGATTAGATTAGATTAGATTTATTAGCCTCATTTACGGCATACAAATTTCAGCAAAGCTGAAGTATACATGTGAGTTGTCCTACACTTAGAATACATATACACATAATACTTTAATATTTTAATAAATAAAATAGTTTAAACAAGTTAGAACAATAAATATACAAGATATAAAAAAAATATATATATATAATACATTATTATAGACAAATCAACAATGTTATATAGCCTCAAGGACTACTTGTCAAGTACTCTCTCACTGAGTAAAATGCCCGCTCAGTGAGGTATCGTTTTAATTTTTTTTCAAATTCACACTGGGAATCAATTTTTTTCAAATACTGAGGCAGTCCATTGAACAACTTCAAACCTGAGTAATACACCCCCTGTTCAAATACCTTCAGTCTATGAATAGGATATTGTAGTATTTGCTGACGGAAAGAATATCCATGCTGATGCTGACTGACCCCACTCTTGTGGGATTTAAAATAGAGCAAAACGTTCAAAATATAAATACATGGCAGGGTTAAAAATTTGATTTTTTTAAATATATCTCTACACGAATCTCTATACTTCAAATTACAGATTATTCTTATTATCTTTTTTTGTAGACAAAAAATTTTTATGGACTCTACAGAATTACCCCAGATGGCTACGCCATATCTAAGGTGTGAGTAAACATAGGCATAATAAACAGTCTTAATTGTGTTTGAGATTGCACGAAGTGCGAAGCACGCAGAGTTAAGTTTATTTAAAAGAGAATGGATATGACATTTCCAGTTTAATTTCTCATCAATAATGATTCCCAAGAGTTTTGAGGAGTCAGTGCTTGTAATCATGGTTTCTAAATAAGGCAAAACTATTTTATTTCTTACACATTTTTATCCAAAATGAATCATTTGTGTTTTACTTGGGTTTAATTTTAAACTATTAACTGAAAACCAATCCTCAGCCATTGTTAATGCCAATGTCAAGGATTTCTCTAAATCTTTAATGTTTTCTCCAGAAATTGTCAGAGTGGTATCATCAGCAAATAATACAGCTTTAGTTTCACCTACATTATATGGTAAATCTTGGTGAAATCTTGGATCTTGGGGGATTCATTGACGGTGTAAAGGTACCGACTAAATACTGCATGGGTTAATATTTTACAGAAACATCCAAATTGTCTTATGAAATTTTTTTAATTTTCCAGGGGAGGTCGAAAATTTCCACGGTTCGCCTTTTGCCAATGGAGTGGAATACTCCTTAATCCCCATACCCCTGGTCTAGCCCCCTCCTAGAAAATAACATGGGCGCCCATGTTTCATAGTGCAATGTAGGACGATCCCTGGTGAAAGGGAAAGCTTACTTTATATCTAGTTTTGAAATTTAATGAAACGTTTTTATTTAGTTTCCTTGATTTTTTTGCATAAAAATTGCTTGAATCTTAATTTCATTGGCAAGTACTAAAAGATGTATTAAAATTCTTTCAAATTCTCAGTAAATTATTTAACAAATTAAATTCTTATTAATTGTTTGTCTTTACATATGTTAACTAGTTTTAATAAAGTGTTGTAAATTCACTTTTTAACTTTCACATTTATGTGAGTATGTATGTTCAAATTGTTCAATTTATGAGCATAATTGAATGTTCTTATAGTTTCCAACAGCTCATGTTTTAAGTCTTTACCCCCCCCCCCCCCCCCCCCCAAATAGAATTCTTTGTAATTTCATAAGGTGGTTAGGAAACTCTTTGTTTTTTGCAGTTCTTTCTCTGCTGTCAAACTTTTTCCTTGAAACATGTTTTATAAATTTAAATTATAAGCAGTTAATGTTAATATAATTTTGTACATATTATGAAACCACTTTGCAAAATTCCGCCAACACTTCAACACACTATTATTGTGTCTCAGACTTTGTCGGATATTTAGATGTTTTGTAGGCCTACTGTTAAGAGTAATTTTGTGAAGAAATAAGTTTTCGATATTTTGTTTACAGTAATAATATTTTAATTTACATTTATTTATTTTTTGCAGATTATCTGTATTCGTTTTTAGTAACAGTATTTACAGATTTTATGAGATAAATAATACCTGAAATAAGTTTTTGCTATTTCTTTTTTAATTTTTAAAGTTTAACTTATTAGATATAAATTACTATGCACTTTGTAAAATGTATAATTAATCATTTTATTGCATGCTTTATCTGTGTGATGCTGACAAATCAGAGACTGGTGAGACTAAGGAAGTTAAATAAGATTTCATTCGATTTGTGTTTTAACTTTGAACATTTTTCTTAAGCATCAAATTAACTAAACCCGACTCACAAAAGATTGACTGTACTTGTAGCGACGGCTGCATCACCATTGGGCGCTAGGACGACTATATTGGCAGTTCCATGGTCGGACAGCTGACTGTACTTAGCACCATAGTACGATGAGTTTTGTGATGTGGTGTAGTCTGAAATCTTGCTCCTAATTTGGTTTATATAATCGTCTGATGTAAGATCCTTCATTACCTGGAAATCAGATTACATCTTTTTTTATCTCCGGTTAAAGTTGTGAAGGAACAAAATTGAAAACACATTTAGTTTATAAGTAATTTACAATCTAGGTATTGGTAGGATATGTTTATGTTCTTATTTGTGTGGATCAAAGGAAAACCATGTATGAATAACAGGCAAATTGTTTTATAACCAAAACAGCATAAAAACATATTTTGTATAGTACGTAGAACAAAAAACAAAAATTAATACTTAGTTGTAAAATTTCATGGAGCCTTGACTTTCAAATAAATAAGTTTTCAATTAGTAACTAATAAAAGCTTATGTAAATACATTTTATTCTAACCATATTTTAACTTTTATAGCTACAAAAAGTTGAGTGTTACACAAATTTTAATATATACCGGTAACACTCCATTACTAGTAATCATATCATTTATTTAAGTAATTAATTTAAGTACATTAATATTTCATTAATATACTCAAATATGTTCTTTTTCTTTCTTTTTCAAAGCATCTTTTCTTTTAAATTAAATAGGAAAGCCCTCAAGTAATGCATTGAGTAAGCATGAATTATTGGGTCTTTTTTAAAAATTTATGGAGGTACTTTTATGGGTAACATTTTAAATCCAACACTGATGGATATTTTTACCATGTTTGACATCAAAATGGTGACATAAATTTATCAACCAGTGAAGATAGAAACTAAAACTTTAAACAAATTCTAATTTATATTTTTCAAACAACCGTATTTGTAAAATATTGAATGGATGGCCAGCTTTAGGTTATACTACTTTACATTTTACAGGGTACTAAAGGATGCTGTTGATATACTTGTTACCATTTAAAAATAACTATTATGACTTTTACATAAAAGTAATTTATTTAGCATACAGAGTGTCTCATAAGTAAAGTGCCAAACTTCAGGGAATACTTCTATGGGTCAAAATAAGAAAAATAGTCCATATAAACATAGACCCGAAAAAGCTTTGTTTTCTAGATATCAGCCATTTTGTTTTTTGTACAAAATAATTCTTATCTAGAGAACGGTTTGACTGATTGAGTTCAAACTTAGCATGAAGTTTAACCTAACAATGATATATCTAAAGAAAAATAAGCGATTAAATCCAATGATGTGTTTCAAAATGGCGGCTGTTTGAAAATTTCAAAACTAAATTACTCAAAAATCGTACATTTTAATAAAAAATGTTAAGACACCTTTTTTGTAGCAATTTTGATTTCATTTCGGAGAGTGTAACTGTCAAAACAATCGGATGAAGGATAATAGCTAAGTTAAAGTTAATAACAGCAAATAAAGGGAATATTGCTTATTACAATATTGCTGTGTTTACTGTGTTGGTATAGGATGCCGAGTTGAACAAACCAATTTAAGAATTATTTTGTACAAAAAACAAAATGGCGGATATCTAGAAAACGAAGCGATTTCGGGACTGTGTTTATGTGAACTTTTTTCTTACTTTGACCCATAGAACTATTTCCCAAAGTTTGGCACTTTACTTATGGGACACCCTGTATTAAAATAGAAATTGTAAAATATTAAACAGAGAAATTAAAAAAAAACCAGTCAAAAATTATTCAGCTCATCTCAAATCTCACAAGTGTATTGTACAGGCGTTACAGGCCACTTGTTAGCGGTAATAAGGTTCTTGGATTCATCTGAAACCCACTAATTCGCACCTAAAGGATGTAAGAAATATTTTTTATCAATTCTCATTGTTCCAGAAGAGGGATGGGAATCATTTTTAGGAAGTTTAAAATGTGAACATAGGTAAACTGTTACATCAGTTTAAAGCTTATGTCATACTACATTTGAAACAAAAGTTATTTACGTTTCAGTATTAAAATTAACCTAAGTTAACAAATTGATTAGAAAATGCATAACATTTCAAATGCGTATTATTTTTGATAATTTTTAGCTAACACAAATTTTACTTCTTGTACCTAAAGTCAAGCCTTATCTTTTAAAACAATAACACAATTTGAAAAACATTAAAAGTACGTGTAAAAACTATTGTCACTGAAGAATAGGTCTTACTTTGTTTAGGTTCAAAGCTAAAATTTTTAAGTCTTCTTTCAAATTTTCCTTTTTTATACTGGTATTACATACTCCTCAGATCCCAAGAAAGGATTACACTTCCTGGATCATTATTAAGGCCAGCACACACTGCAGCAGACGGACGTATGCATGTGGACGGATGCATGCAGATCTTTTCTCTCCCCTGCTCGTCTTCAGTATACTGTGAGATTTAAGTTCAATTTCAGTGTAATTTTCTTTGTAATATTTTAACTTTTGTTATTAAAAATAATCATAATTTCAATGATTATAACCCCCCGCCCCCCTAACAAAAATCCTGCGTATGCCCTTGTTAAATAAACAGATAAAAATAAAATAATAATTGAATTGAAACAATAATATTTAAACTGAAAAGTTAGTTCAGAAGAACCATGTTGGTTTCACAATTATCCTGAGGGTAAATTATCATCCTAAAGCCCGCTTCACACGTTGCAATTTAGTTGTACAATCTGGGTTGTACAACCAAATTGTACAATCAGATTTTAGGTTGTATTTCTGTTAACACGCTACAACCAATTGTTACAATTGTGGTTGTACCAAGTGATTGATAGGCCTGCAATTTGGTTGTAGATTGAATTTCTGTTCACACGCTACAATTTATTGCTCAAACTATTCTTAAAAAGGTAAAAAACTATAATTATTCCTTGGTAAACCTCAGTTGTGACTTGTGATCACTATGGAGGAGGTGCTGTTGTGGTCGCTTTACGCAATTTGTTTGGTGAGACAAGCGAGAAAGGGACGACAGAAACCAAGGAGCAAGTGGTGCCGGCCTTGGCTTCTTAATATACAGTATATTCCTTCCTGTATACTGTGCATAATTTACTGATTTTCTTGGTAACAGCGGTCTTATCAGTCGTAGGGTCAAACTCTTTGAACTTTTCAATTAATTCCGCGTATGCGAGATCTTTTTTGGACCTGTCACAATAATCCTTATTAGTCACTTGCCAAAGACAAGGGAAATTTTGATAAAGTTCTATAAATCCTACTAAGAATTCCCGAGAATCCGTCATGGTGCACCTCTTCAAACAACTGCAGTCTGATTGTGGGAAGGATCGTCACTGTTTTGAGTGTTTTGGTTGGACGGGAGATTGGAAGCCCGTTTACACGTTGCAACTGTCCTTACAATCACATTGTACAACCGATTGTATGATTGATCAAAATTTTCACCAGTCTTGCAATCTTCCAATCTTACAATTAATTGTAACAATCTCTCGTTTACACGTTGCAATCTGATTGTACAATTTGGTTGTACAACCAAATTGCAACGTGTGAAGCGGGCTTAATATAAAATGTAACACAAGATACAAGGAAACACAACCCACGTGTTTTAAACAAAGCAGACAGCTCCTCGCTGGTAAACAAACCCTAGAGCCCCTAGCGGGACAGTTGAGAAACTGAATTAGCACATGCGTAATACTAAACGTATGCAAGTAGACGTTTAAAAAATCGCCTCCGGAGCGATTCTAAAACGTATGCAAGCAGACGTCTGCAGACGGATGGATTTCGGTGTGTATTGGCACATCTGATAAGCAGGGAAGCGATATTTATTCCATCCGTCTGCTTGCGTCCGTCTGCTGCAGTGTGGCCTGGCCTTTAAAGGGAAGTAATTTCAATTGGGGGAGAGCTAAAGGTTTTAGGATGGTATGTGAATTGTACTTTGGAAAAGATTGGCACCCGTAAGACTTAACGTTTTAAATCACAATTATTACAAATTTTAACCGTATTCTGGCAGTTTTATCAAATACGACTCTCAAAATTATCACCTTCATCAGTTCTTGCTAAAACGTAAAAGTTGTTTTTATCATGAAGAATCAGAATACTTTAATAATGAATTGTGCTTATACTAAACTAATGTGTATTCATTGATTTGTTTAGTCAAGAAATAATAAGACATCTATTGCTACACACAAAATATAAACAATTGGAATGCCCGCAAACACACATAAGCACAAAAGTTTAATATTTCACACACTACTAAAACTAATTACAGTACTTAACAAAATATAACAGAAAATCTGAACAAAGCAAGTATCTCTAAATATTAGCAATTACATTAAAACGATGCAGAAATGCCAACACCATATCAATAGTATTAGTAACATCATGCAACTTCATCTGAATGCAATTCAGTAGGTGAAACCCTTTTGAGCACGTCCTTTAACTGTTCAAACTCCAAAACAAGGTGCTTGATGGAAAGAGATCTAGAATAAAGTGACAGATTCCCAAGCTTCATCATAAATCCATGGGTTAGCATTTAATGGTTGATGCATAGATGAGAATCCATCACTTTCTCTTGACGGTTTCAGCAATTTCATGATATCAAAACCGTACGAACTGTATCTTTAATCCCTCAGCGTTTATTATTCTGTACTATTTATTACCCACTCTTCTTCCCACTGTCTAAATAAGGCTTGCTAATAAATCTCAACAATAAAAAGTGATAAACCAGTAACATAAAGTTTTTGCATTGTTCTATCTAAATAATATTCAATTATACATACTGCAGAGACATCATAATAGTTTGGATCACCAAGATCGCTTCGGCGACCGTAAGCGTGTTTGAAGGCTTCCGTTATCCTCTGGGTCCTCTGAACGTTTGTTGTATTTTGAAGGAAGCCGTCCAATATGCGCAAGATAAAACCAACCAAGAGTCCAGAACCAGGCAGGGGCATCGAGTGCATCGTCAGACCTCCGGACAAGTTTGCTGTGATTGGTTGTCCCCATTCAGGTCTGTATGTGAATAGATATTTTTAAATTCATACATTTCTGTAAGACGTACATTAGCATAAGTTGAATCAATTAAATGATTTTGAGTTATAAAATGTTAAATGAAGTCTCAATTATCTTCTGGCATAATTTTTGATATTGCTGTAAAATAATACTTATTTACAAATTATATCTTTGCTTTCAATAGAGCCAGTCTTGGACTGGCCAGATCGGCTGGTCGGTGATCACCAAGGGCCCTGAAGCTTTGTGGGCCTTGTTTACATAAATCTTAGTTGGTTTAAATGGTTTTTTTTTAAGGGAAAACCAACTTATTTAAATTAAAACATAAGTTAACTTAAATAAAATCTAAAACTAAACCTAATTTAAAACTAGTTAATAGGGCTGAAAATATTGAACTAATCAAACTAATACATTGAGTATTTATGTTCTAAAATAATTCTTTAAAAGTCTTTAATTTTTAGAATATTTTTTCATAACATTTGCAAAACGTAAGAAATGTTTAACCCTTTCCACTCGAATTACTAGGGACCTAGTGTTGTTATCAGGTCAGATTAATTTTGAGCGAATATTGCACTGTAACATGTTTACTTCAAAAAAGTATTTCTGTCAGTTCTAAAAGGCTGATTTTTTTTGTAGTTTCTTCTATTAACTAAAGCATAGATTGGTATGAAAAAAAACATATATTTGTATTTTCAAGTATATGTTTTTAATTTTTATTTATTGAAAAAAATATAAATTTGTAACAAAAAATCGGAATAAACAAGAATTTTGGAAAGTTTTCAATGGGAAGACCTATATTTGTTGCTTGTTTTTTGTTGTCTATATCCTTATAAATAAAATTAAGTGGTTTACACATGTTTTAGACACAAGAATATATTATAAAAGAATTATAATTGAAAAACAAGTTTTTTGTAAAAAATGAGTTTTTATGAAAACAATTAGTTTTGACACCAACTTGTACAAAATTGCCTCAACTATTTATTATATTGCTTAACAATAGTATTATGTAGATCAAAACTAGTAAGAAAAGCTTTTTTCAAAACTGATTGGTAATATTTTAATCACTCATGTTCGAAACAAAGGTTCTGTCGCCACTAACGTCATTTTGTAACAAACTGCCGTCGCCTTCGTTCATTTTATTTCACAACAATCATTATTATTATAAAAAGAACAATATTCAAAAATAAACTGTGAAATTACACATGATAACCTAGTACAACAAAACTAAACAACGCGTAAGCTCACTAAAACGCTGAGTAGTAAGTAGGAACCAAACAACGGCGAGAGCAGACAGCTGTTTACAGACCGGCCAAAGACGGCAAACATTACATTTTCCAGGATTTAATTACCACAGAAACTGAACTCAAATGGTCCTAAAAATATTCCACAGATAGCAGCACACCTCAAACTTCAACAATAGTGGTCATCAAAGTAACTACGTCTGTTCAAATGCAATCAAAGAACGTTATCATAGCGAGTTCGGGGCTCGCCCGACATAGGAGTTCGTGAGGATTAGTAGGATGCAGGGCTGCCCCGACACTCTAGTGGAAAGGGTTAAAGAAAACATCTTTAAGCGTAAGATGTCAGATAGTGTTGCTACCTTGTAATAAGTCTAAAAGTATAAAGCTTTGTTCTTCAAATAACTAAGTATTGACTTTTACACCATTATCATTTCTTCAATCACGGTTTATTCTTCTTTCAATAATGTTTAATTTTCTGTTAAGCCAGGTTTCAGACAGGGTTTTACTACAAATCAGCCGGTGGCAGTTCATGGTAATTAAATCTGGGAGCCTCATAACTTCTAACAAAACGGATGAGAAATAACCTACCATTAACCATGGTAAAATCCAGGTTCACCTTTTAATCCAAATCAAACAATTATGTTTGTAATACAAAAAGAAAGTGTGTTATATTACAATAACCAGAAAAACATTTGAAATTTTACACTTTAATCACGTCCAGAAGGCCACAAGTTGTGTAAAATTTTTTTAAAATATTTTGTAAAATTTTATATTCCTACCTTTTATTTTTAGGTAAGGATTAAGTTTGTTAGGTTTCCTAGTTTTTACATTTTTATTTTGTCTTAATACTGTTTTACCATTGTATTTGGATAACCTAATAGAACTCCGATCCAATGCAATATTTTGTTCCACTGGAAATTCGACTTTTTTGGCGCTATCTATTGGGGAAACGATGGAAGCTGTTTGAAACACCAATGCTACCAATGCTTTCTCCCTAGCGCTACCTCGCGGCGCGATCATGTACTATTTTCGCGACAACCTTTTTTCCGGAACACAGTCCCCGTATGGATGCAAGATTTATTTATTATTCATGATCTATGGTTTTACTAAACTGCATAGTTTTTTTGTAAAACAGTAATATTTTGGATCGTATATAGCAATAAAATCAACATAAATACAAAGAAATATGAAGTATAAAAATACTGATAGTCAAAGTGAGGCGGTGAGACTTGTTAACAGTATTATCTAAATGATAAGACCTCAATTTCAGTGAGCCTTCTGTGGGCTTATTGTCTTATTACTAACAATACAGAAATGTTAAGCTAGATTCATTTTTATCATGCTGTTCAATAGGGACTAGTAGGCTAATCTATGAAGAGCCCCTGAGCCAGTTAAAACTTACCATCAACTTCACATATTTAATCATCAAGTGGTGCGGAGTCATGAGAACCATTATATACCTATATTTAACAATCTTGAAGTAACAAAACAATATTTTTTAAATAATTAAACATTTAACGGTAATTGTTTTTTAGTAATTTTTATTGAACAACAGATACCCTATATATATATTAGCGTATCTTTTGCAATGTTTCATAAAATATTGTAATGCTGTCTCAGGATTCAACAAATAATCAATAAACATTACTTTTTCCTTATTATTATTAATTTGATAGAATACTTCAACTCACAGATTCATTAACTTATACGCATTGACCGAGTGAAGGGAGGTCTCCGTTTTACATCGACCGTTCGGCATTTCGTCTGTCTGTCTGTCTCACGATTACGGCCAAATGACTTGGCCGATCGTGATGAATTTGTGTATGAATGTTCCTTATTCCTAGGCAAACGATGTATATATACAATTTTTTCCATTCTTAACCCCTTAAAAATAAAAATGGCGGCCGCACAGTTTCTCTCAGTGTAAGCTTTTTCCAAAGCCAGTTTGTGGCTTTACCATAAGTCGAATTTAAAAACTAATAATATTTTGGCAGTAGCAAATTTAATGTTCAACAATATTGTATCCTTGATTTTTTTCCGTATCTCTAATGATAAGCTCATAAAATGGCCGCAAACTTCAAATTTGTTAAAAATCGTCCAAGTTTTTATATTTTAAGCATGTTTTAGATATCTTCATAAAACCTTATAATTTTATGGAGAGGGAGAGAGAGCACTACCTGCTGTCTTGCTCTTTCCTGCGCTACATCAGTCTGGCCGCTGTGAGTGAGTTGTGGAGGGGGAGCCGAGATAAGGAGCCCGATTGGCATTGCGTCACGTTGTACTGAGTTGTAGTCCTTTAACAACTACCATTTGTTATTTCAACGAGCGAGGTCTACTGTTCACAGAACTACTACTACGTTTATTTACTCAAACTTGTTTCAACTATCATATCGTAGTTATAGTTTGACTATTGTGCATCACAGAAGTTGGCGACATTATCGTTGAAACAGATTTGAATAAATAAATGTATTAGTTCTGAGAATCTGTGTTCAAGTTTTATTCTTTAAAGTATATCTTCTCAAAAGTCAAGCTCAATAATTGATTATTTCATTAATAATAAACTAGATTGGATTATATTTTAAATTAGTATGATCAATATAATATAAATCAGTTTTATATAACTTGCTCAACTCCTTATTTGAGGCTTACTACTTACTTGTAATTATTCAGATCCTCCTTTGTGATGATCCCTCCGCCATTTTGTATTTCCTGAACAAGTCTTTCAGTTAAGCTGCCGTTATACAGTTCATCCGCCTTCAGGTCACCATAAGCCACCGTCCTCAATGTTTGTGCTAATTGTGGTCGTGTCATATTGTCTCCCAACTTTAACAAAGTGTTGTTGACTACCAAAAAGTTTCTGTGTAACACAAGAGTATACAAAACATCATTTCAGAATGGATGCAACAAATACAGTATATATTGGTACTTACAAAAAAAAGTCTGTACCCTGCAAAAACGCCCTTGAAGGATTGATTTTTTGTGAAGAAAGTTCATTTCCAAGTGTACATAAACTACTTAAAGTGTTTGTTACTCTTCCCGGTTCAACCAGTTCTGCTGAAAGATCATTTTCCACGTTGAAACACATAAAAACCTACACACAATGAGTGAAAACAGGCTTAACTCTTTCCACTCGAATTACTGGGGACCTAATGTTGCTATCAGGTCAGATTAATTTTGAGCAAATATTGCACTGTGTAACATGTTTACTCCAAAAAAAGTATTTCTGTCAGTTTTTTTTTTGTAGTTTCTTCTATGACTAAAGTATAGATTGGTATGAAAAAAACATATGTTTTTATTTTCAAGTATAAGTTTTTAATTTTTATTTATTGAAAAAAATATAAATTTGTAACAAAAAACCGGAATAAACAAGAATTTTGGAAAAATTTTCAATAGGAAGACCTATATTTGTTGCTTGTTTTTTGTTGTCTGTATCATTATAAACCAAATTAAGTGGTTTACACATGTTTTAGACACAATAATAAATTATAAAAAAATTATAATTAAAAAACAAGTTTTTTGTAAAAAATGAGTTTTTATGAAAACAATTAGTTTTGACACCAACTTGTACAAAATTGCCTCAACTATTTATTATAAAATATTGCTTATCAACAGTATTATGTAGATGAAAACTAGTAAGAAAAGCTTTTTTCAAAACTGATTGGTAATATTTTAATCACTCAAGTTTGAAACAAAAGTTCCGTCGCCACTAACGTCATTTTGTAACAAACTGCCGTCGTCTTCGTTCATTTTATTTCACAACAATCATTATTATTATACAAAGAACAATATTCAAAAATAAACTGTGAAATTACACACGATAACCTAGTACAACAAAACTAAACAACGCATAAGCTCACTAAAACACTGCGTAGTAAGTAGGAACCAAACAACGGCGAGAGCAGACAGCTGTTTACAGACCGGCCAAAGACGGCAAACATTTTCTAAGATTTATTTACCACAGAAACTGAACTCAAATGGTCCTAAAAAATTCCACAGATAGCAGCACATCTCAAACTTGAACAATAGCGGTCATCAAAGTAACTACGTCTGTTCAAATGCAATCAAAGAACGTTATCATAGCGAGTTCGGGGCTCGTCCGACATAGGTGTTCGTGCGGATTAGTAGGGTACGGGGCTGCCGCGACACTCAAGTGGAAAGGGTTAATGGTGTAGCAGCATTGCACATACACTTAGAAATAGATGTTGACGTTTTGGCTGTTATAGACTTTCTAGTGAAATATAAGTCCAGACATTTTGATTTTGTTTTGTAAATAAGTCTGTAAAAATTATTTGTCTATTGCAGTGTACAGTAATTGTATGAATAAACAAAACTGTTTTTTAAATCGTAATCTTTTCTTTTACTTATTGTTGCGTAACCAGGGAAAAGAACCAGTATCTTTTCTTTTACTCTGCTCTTGGCAAGTCAGTAAATGAGTTGTGAAGCTCTAAACTTATATTAGGATACATTGTTCATAATTATAAAACAAACTCTAAAAATACAATTAAAAAGCGTTTTAGGGGTGAACATTTTATTAAATTTTAAATATTCCATACCCCCAGACCCTCTGGTGGTTCTGGTTGGCCCCCACCTTGATTAAATCCTGGGTGCGCCGCTGATGTGTTTGTATTTTTTGTTATTATTTTTTAAGGTGAAAACCTTTTTTCTTATCATGGCCTTCTTTATTTTCCAAACACTTTTAGTCCCATACTTTATATTAACTTTCAAAATGTTTCCCAAAAACAAATAAGTGAAGTTTGGCACATTTGACAAAGTTTCAAAGAATTATTTACAACTAAATTGTAGTATATTTATAATAATGGGCGAGTCGACCAGTGACCGGTGCATCGACAACATGGCCGAACACCAACTGCGGTTAAACTTTGTTTAGTGTTTGTAAAACTTGTATAACTTGTACAAAATCTAAGGAGTTAGTTCGGAGACACAACATTTTTCGAAACAAATTGACAGTTTTTTTTTTAAGTGTAGATGAATTTGTTTGAAAAACAATGCAATGTATTGATTGTTTCAAATAATTATTGTTCTTCTCCACTGATATTTTGTTCTAACGATAAATAAACATATTAATAAAGATTACCTTAAACCCTCAGTGGCATATATAAATTCTTCTGTTTTCGCTATGATATCCACCAAGTGAGGGTTTACTGGAATCCCTTCTTCGCACAGTTTAATTGTTGGCTCAAACAGTTCACTCCAATTCAGTTTTCCATACGTCTTCCAAGCTTCATAATAACCTTTCAATTCACCAGGCACTGCAATAGCTAGAGCACCTGCAATCACAACATATTAATAGTAAGACTTTCCAAGCAATCTGCCAGCCACATTACTGCAGAGCAGTGCATAATTTACTGTTAATATTAATCTGTTATTTGTTGATAATTCTTTTGGAAATGTTAGACATTTTTAAGAGACAGCAGGTAATAACCAAGAACCAAGTACCCATGGCTGTCGGGAAATGTAATTTACAATAAAATGAGACTGTTTTTATTTTGTCGCCGGGCATCCACTGTTATCTGCCATCAAGTGGTTTTGGCTTTTTTTTTTATTACTTTCTCACTATACTATAGTATAGAGAAAGTATAGTGATCGAAAAAAAAAAATGATGTTGAGATTTTTGTGGAAATATCCGTTTTGGGAGTCCAAAAAAGTGGTTTTTATAAAATGTCTGTCTGTATGTCTGTATGTTTGTATGTATGTATGTATGTCTGTAAGTATGTCTGTATGTATACAAAGCTAAGGAGAAAACTATTCGATCGATTTCAAATAAATTTGCACCAGACATGTCAATTAGGCCTGTATAGATGCACAAAAAAGATTTAATTATAAATTTATTTATTTTTGAACATTTTGCTTGGAAAATAATATTTAATTTAAATAATTTGAACTTTGAAGGAAAACAATTTTCTGGATGGGTGAGTTTGGTAATTATTGGTATAATAGTAATAATAGTATAATTTATTATACTAATAATAATTTATTATTTACTATAATAATAGTAAATAAAAGATTTCAAAAAGTATCACCATTGTCTAAATTGTATTTATATTTAGGACTAGGGGAGAACCCTGCGTGCTCCGCATGCCAACCCCCAATGGTTAAAAGAACCAGCAAGGTTCAGGTTTACACGTTAAAACCATAACCTAAAAGCTAGAAATACAAGAATAATTGCTTCAAATTTTGAAATCAGCTGTTAATGGAAATATTGGAGCTAACAGCTATATTATCTGTTATTTTATTCAATTGGTTGATATGGTAATAAATGTAAATACATGTGTTGGTTTATCATTCTAGGCCTAACCTAAGAATTTTTCCGACTAAATTTACAAATATTGAAATAAAAAAATGTTTTTATCGAAATGAATTATAGCCTATGTTACTCAGGGATAGTGTAGCTTTTTATTAGTAAAACTATTTTTTCAATCGGTTCAGTCATGCCAGAGATTACCCCCTACATACAAACAAACAAACAAAAAAACTAACTTTACTTCTTTAAAACATTAGTATAGATGTGTTTACATGCACCTGTATAAGTGTTAGTGTCTGTAGGTGTGTCATCTTAAGTCAAATTATATGTATACATTAGGTTAAGAGTTTGTATTTTTATTGTACTTCTCATTAGAGATTATAATGTTAAATGGTTTTTCTGAGATTTTGTAAGCCAAATAAAGAAATATTTTGTTTTGTGGAAATGGTCCTGTATCCTTTATGGTCTTTAACCATTATTTAATAGTGCCATAATTTGAAAAAAGTGAAAACTAGCTTACCGGTAATATAAATTGCATGAAAAATAATACAAACTTGTTATTAGTATTACTAACTGTGCTGTGTGTTGTGACTCGACAATTATTTACACATTAACATACATCGTAACAAATGGGGATAAGAAACCATTACTAGAATCACAAATTTTCCTTTTATAACTTTGCAGCAATATAACAGTAATTTTAATGGAGTTGAACCTCATTTCAACATTACTTTTTTGGTACTTTGCCTCCATCTTGCCAATGTAATTAATAAATGAAGTAAAAGATATTTTGCAGAAAGAGTCAGTGTCAAAGTTTAGGTCCAAAGTTTATAATTATTTTAATAATTATTTCCAGGGAATAGGTATTAACAAGATACTTTGCATTGCCTACTAAATACTACACTTAGTTTAAATACAAAGAAACAAACGGAGTCGGGTGTGGCCAGTTGCCTTTCGAGCGCAAAGGGTTAAATATAAAGTTTCCCATGCCTTGAAACACAGCCTACCTAGAAACGTTTACAATAAGACCCAAGGTTTAATCTATTGTCATAAAATATTAGCTAAATTGTTTTGAAAATTTACTGATAAATCAGAACAACTCACCAGTTTTTGACGCCGTACTACTGTCTTTGTACATATTCTTTGAAGCTGCTGCTGGCGCTGTCTCTCTTGCATTCAACGTAACGACAGAGTTATCGGTTTTTGTGTAAATTGTCATTAAAAAACCTCCTCCAATGCCCATACTCTGAGGACACATAACTCCATCGCACAGCATTGTTGCTATAAGAGCGTCCACAGCACTGCCATTTTTCTCCAATATAGTTCTGTAAAAAATTTTGCATTGTTTTAAATTTCTTGTAAATAGGATTGACCATCGAACTACTGATGTACACTTACGATACAAAACATAAAAACTTAAACTTTCAGGTGAAGTTACCTATATTTTAATGTTTGTATTTATTTTAAATTGATTTTTTTTTGTATTGTCGTAAAAATTTTTATTTTTTCTGAGGACCATTGCAGATAAACCGTAGTTCCAGATAAACGAGTACCGGATAAACGAGGTTTTAATGTACCTTATGAAGAACACAATCCAAGAATTTAATGAAAATTCATTAAAATTATCTGGATTCTGAGGTTTTTGTATGTTAGGTGTTTGAGGCACTCTGTCAGTTTGTGGCTTTCAATTGTTTATCACTTTTAATTTTAATTCCAAGTGATTCCTATTGGCCCCTATTTTTATTTTTTTCCCAATGTTAGAACAGTCGTTTTTATGTTCTGAGTTCACAAATGATCTAAAGTAGACAAATCCTAAAAATATTTCTAATGCAGAGATAAGGATCTGAAGAAAAGAGGCTCGGTAAAATGGCTGTCAAAATATCGACTGCATTCAAAAATAGTTTAGATATAAAATACAGGAAACCTTCATTAATCCGGACCCCATTATGACGGACTTCGCTTAATCCGGACAGCCAGTTGACTGCAGGTTACAAAGATTACATTCAGCTAAATTTGGCATAAGCCATTCGCTAAACTAGTAGTCCACAGAATGGACCTTTTATATTCACAGTGTAATACATTTTACTACATGTTTTAGTAATTAACGTATTGTCTATACATACAACTAAACTCAAAATACATGTTCGTTTTCTTTAAAGGGTGTTTCATTATGTACCTTTGTTCATATTAAGGTTATTTCATTTAATCCGGACGACTTAGAGCCCCAATTAATCCAGATTAATGAGGTTTTACTGTACTAATGACATGAACAGTGTACCGGTAATTATGTATCAAAAACGCCAACTGCAGTAGTTGGTTTCAAAATTGCAACCTTACAATATTATTATTAACGTTGAATAAATCTGTAATGTATTTCTAAATAATGGAAGCAGATAATCACCAGTACCTTCCAATTGGTGCACACAGTTCTCCACAGCTCACAACAGCTGCTTTGGTAAACTCTCCCAGTAGAGAGCCTGATGGTGGCGGTGGTGAAGTAAAATCAGGTGATCGTAATTCCCGATAGCCTATGTTTCTTGTGTCCGCTGTACTACTTTTTTGTATGCGGAAGGACCAAACTGTACTGACAATACCTAGGGTTATTGCTGCTGCTACCATGACGACAATGAAATTAGTTCTATTGATGATTCTGCCAACAAGTGTAAAAGTAATAATTAACTGAAATGCGGTAATAAACACTACCCGTTCTCACACATGTGTCATCAATTTAAATAAACAATTTGTTTAAAAAGATCATTTGAAAGAGTTTTAGAAAAAGTAAGTAACTTATTTGTCTAAACAAATTTTATGAAAATGTATGACTCAAGTTAATGTGCTACAAAATATAATATATAATAAAATTTAAATCAAATTATAAATCAATATCAGGGCCACCCGAAGGAACACCAGAAAATCTTTTCTGGAAAGTAACATAATTACAAAGTTTTTTAGCAAAGAAATGAGTTTAAAAAAGCTGTAAGAGTTCCTTTAACAAGCCAAGATTTTACAAACGTTTGTATCTGTGTTAATTTATCACTTATTTATTTATTGCTCACAATCTTTCAACCTTTTTCAACTTCGTGGCTCAGCTTTCCAGCCATTTAGCCTTATATATATATATCCCTTTCCCATAGCAAAATAACATTTCTTAAAATAACTAATAACAACACAACAAAACTCAATTAACTTAATAACTTAACTTAATAAATAAATAAAAATGATAAATTTAGCACTTATAAAAAACTTAACCCTACCCTGTTTCATAATTAATTACGGAAACTGAAGGTTCAATTAAGAAACAACTATAAATAGTTTTACCAATAAAACAATCTCTTTTAGCTCGCCCCACCAACGCAGGTAGATTTCAAAGTCCCCGTAAGCTACGAGTTTAACAAATATATTTCCCCTGCGCTAAGGATTGTACCGTAAAATGGGGTGAATAGGGACGCTGAGATGAATAGGGACAAAAACTGTGAAAAATATTTATATTTTTCTCCCAATGAATATATTTTGTTATATACTTTTAAACTCGGTGACCCAATTAAGGTTATATTCTACTCTAGAAAACTATGACTGAGATAAACTCTCAGAACTTTTTATACTCTATGTTAGCAGCCCTTGAAGAGCTAAGGTATTAAAAAAAAGTTTACTGTCCCTATAGACCCCATAAAAATCTAACAGGCATTTATGTACAAAATAAATGGCTGTCCCTATTGACCCCGACATTGGGGGGAATAGGGACAGCGTTAAAAAAATCAATAAAAAAATAAGAGGTAACTGAAGAAGAAAAATAAAGGTGTGTATATGTGCCTAAGAACAAGGACCAACTTTTAAGCATGAAAATGGGGTGTTATATAGTTTGGAAGCTAAATTATAGCAAAATAATACTCAAAATTGTCCCTATTGACCCCGTTTTACTCGGTATTTATCAAAAAAGTTTCAGGCAAAAGATTTTTTTAAATATTTAGAAGATTTAAATCCATTTTGAACTGGCTAAATATTGTATGAATTAAGGGGAGTAGTGTAAGGGTTGGGTGCTGTAAGTGTTGGTCGTATCAAAAATTGTTTCAAACAAAAACTGCTTACACTATTTAGAACTAAGATTTGTTCAATGAACACTGAGGCGTATGTAAAACAATATTAAACACTGAGCGCCCTAACACAATTTCATAAGATAGGACAACACAAATAAAGTAGTAAAAATGTATTGGATGTTATTCTGTTAAGATGTTGCAAAATGTCAGTTTACAAAAATTTCTAAAAACCCTTTAAACCACAGTGTCCGATACATATGACATATGACGTATCATATTTATTTTGTTTTAAGCCAGTTTAACAACAAGAGTGAATTTAAGGTCATGTACAATTTTTAGAACATTAATATAAAAATGTCTTGTGTGTGCTGCCATCTATCGGTGAAATAACAAAACTACTATAATTAGAATAAAGTCACTGTATTTTGGCGGAACAAAAGCCTCTAACAATATTTGCTTCAGCATTTAATTCCTACAACTGTTAATGGAGTAATTGGTAAACAAATATATATTTTACTGTAGAAAAGAGTTGTTGGCACGTCATAAATTTATATATATAAAAGCGAAATACCACTCACTCACTCACTCACTGATTCACTCATCACGATTTCTCAAAAACTACCGAACGGATTGAAATGAAATTTGGTATGTAGCTTCCTCTAGGGCCATATGTGTTCACTAAAAAAGGGTTTTAAAAAATTGGAAATTTTAGGGGGGTTTGGGGGGTAAAAATTACTAAATCACGATTTCTCCAAAATTACCGAACAGATTGGAATGAAATTTGGCATGTAGCTTCCTCTAGGGCCATAGGCGCTCGCCAAGAAAAGGTTTAAAAAAATTCGAAATTTTATGGGAGGTTTGGGGGGGGGACCAAAGTTATTAAATCACGATTTCTTCAAAACTATTTAACGGATTGGAATGAAATTTGGTACGTAGCTTCCTCTAGGGCCATAGGTGCTCACTAAGAAAGGGTATGAAAAATTTCGAAATTTTAGGAGGGTTTTGGGGGGATAAAATTTACTAAAATCATAATTTCAGATCTTTTATCATTACGACAATAGTGCTTTTATTATTTAAGATCTATATACATAAAAGCCAAATACCACTCACTGACTGAACACTTAAAAAAGAATACAATTACGGTACGTCAAAAAGACTGAAAATACCAACCACCACGAGCAACGCCGTACGGGTCACCTAGTTGTTTATAATAATACAATATCCCTGCCCTTTGACATTTGCTGCCTATTTGCAGGACATTGTTGGAGTTCTTAAATTATTGGAGGAACAGTGTCCGATTTATAAGACATATGGTTATCAGCTGTTGTATAAAGTTTAATTAGCATAGGAGATTTTCGGTAACATCCCACATAAAAAGAGAGGACACCCTATCATCTGCGAAGAAAAAAAAACAAGCTACATCATGGCCAATCAGAGAAGTCAGATATGATGCAATTGGCCACTTCCCGACTTACAGTGATCAAAAGAGCCAGGCTCTTTGCAAAATCAATGGTTGTAAAAGAAAACCCTTCATATATTTCTTTAAGTGCAAAATCGATTTGTGTCTTACCAGATAAAACATTTGCTTCTTACAATTATTCCGCGTACAATAAATAAAAGAATGCAAAATCTAGAGGTTTTTGCTGAAAATATTAATTTGGATCGCTTTTATTTTGTCTTAAAATTTAGTTTATTTAAATATATGTTACTTTTTCATAAATTGAGGGGTCTAAATGCGAAATCCGTTTAACAAACCTAAACCAAAATCGGACAACAAATACGTCGTTTTAAAATACAATAGAGATTTTCACTACATTGCCAGCAACGTATTAGAAAACAGGGTTACACCAACGCGTCAAGGACAGGACATAGCCTACAAAGGGTTATAAACACGCAGGTGAAAAACACAGACAAATTCAGTTCCACCGGTAGTATATGAGTTGTCTTGTGCTGATTGCCAAATGAAATATATAGGACAGACTGGCCGATCTTTCAAAAAAAGGTATAAAGAACATATTCCGACAGCCAGACTAATACAATGCCCACAAAAGGTAGAATCAAAATACACAGAGCACCTCATAAATAACAACCACAACTATTCTACAATCAGCGAAGACTTAAAAATACTACATCGGTGTGAAAAAGGAAAATTACCGAATGCGTTGGAACAGTACGAAATTTACAAAATGTTTAAAACCACACCTAACCTGATACTCAATGAGAAATTAGGTTTTGATTCTAATATATTGTTCGACACAGTAATATCTGAAACAGACAAAGAAGACTCCATCTAGGTCCCCCCTCCAATTCCTTAACCGATAAGAAGATTACTATCACTAGAACAGATCAGTACAGTGCGATACAGTAGGCCTACCGGACACGCGATCCTTTTTTAATATGTGACTTGATGTGTGTGTATATTGTAATTGTCTGTGAAACTATGTTTTTAAGTGTGTATATTCATTGACAACGGATTTACTCCTCCCGACAACTTGAAAATGGCTGAATAGCCGAAACGGCCGTCGTGTAAGTAACGACGTATGACTATTGGTGACGGTAAGTTATTACATAACTTGTGTGATTCAATTTAACTTTTTGGCCTTTCATGTTCTAGCCATTATTATATGAAGATGTTGCCTGTAGTCAATGACCTTTTTGAGCGGTCTTCAACTATGCATAGATTATAAATTTAGAGCTGTCTAAAATAATATGCCTTCTGATCTGGATCCTTTGTGATAGGCATTTTCTGACAATCGAAGGACAGTAGTTACACTTTTTCTGAAAGGTATTTTAGCAACTCAAAAAAAAAATCCTAAATAACGATTACCAAACATGTGTTTTGCTCGCACTGAATGTTTTTCTCATTATTTGAGAAAATTCAATTTATTCTTATTCTTAAGTGCCATAACCGTGAGTTTGAAAAACAATTTCGTTTAACGTTTATCTTATTTACAAAAGTATAATGTAATAAAGTAAAGCACTTACCTTGTGACTGCCATGTTCAAAATACTTTTCTTTATATTTAATGGATAACTCTGTAAATAAAAATCAGAATAGTAATCAAGTAATAATAAACAATTTAACAACTTCTTTTAAAAAGTTATTACATATAAAACACTTACAAAAACATTATCAAAGCAGTATAATAATTTTAATTTTAGAATTGGTGTTTTGAAAATTATTTTGAGTGTAGATTTAAGGATGTTATAATCTTGGCTTTTTCTAATTTTGTTAGGCCTCACAAGATCAAGAGGCAAGAATGCAATTATAAAATTTAAAGCATTCTTTTTATAAATTCATTCATTTATAATAGAAAAATTTAAAGCAAATATTTTGTGTCCTAGTAGGGCCTACCTAAAATAAATATATGTTTCTGAACTCCTCAAATTAATGTCTTTAATTTGATATCCCACTTTATGAGCTTAACAAAAAACTTTTAAGATGGGCCTAATACTGTTTTTGTCAATGATTTCCCCCAAATTAGTCTGAAATTTTAAAATTCATTTTTCATACGAATACCAAATTTCAGCCTTCAAAACATCTCTAAGGAAAACTGATGACACCAAAAGTCACCCAGTGCAAATTCTATTAGTGTTCAGTTTTTCTATTGTTTATATGTAACCCTAAAAGTTAACCGAATAATATTCATAAATACTTTTTTCAAGAAGAACAGAAACACACAAAAAAAATATATTTTAAATAAAATGAGAATCGATCTTATTTTAATAGCTAAACCCATGGGCACGCATAAGAAATTTTTTAGGGGGGGGGGGGGCTGGACTGGAGTATGAGGCTTAAGGCTCGGCTCTCCACATTCAAAACGGCGAAGTTGGGTACCAATTTCAATGTTAAATAACCAAAACATGCCTTCACTATTAAGCATATTTTTGTGTTGTTTTTGTCAAAAAACAAAAGCTTTATTTTTTTTCTTAAAGTAAAATAGATTGTGGGTGTTGATTGCTAAGGTTTTTTGCAATATCTCTTTTTGCAACTGAGTAAAAAATTAATAAAGTTTACTATTTTTTACTATTTATATCATACGTTTATGAAAACAATAAAACGGTTTTTGAAAATGTATTCGGCAATCAACATCCGCATATGACAGTACTTCAAAATGAAACCAAATTTGTTAGTTTATTCCACGAATTAACGGAAAAATTGACTTATTCTGTAGCATTGCTCTTATGGGAAACAGAATCAATATGGCGGACAGGGTAGCGCCCCCTTAACACGTTCACTGCTAAGGACGCACATGTGAGTTTGACACTGAACACTATGAGAAGCGGCCGACGCACAGTCGGCTTAGCACGCCAACCCTCGTATTGGAAGTATTTTCAATACAGAGTGCATTGCGTGCTTCGCACGCCAACTCCATTGTTGGGAGTATTTTCTATACACAGTGCATTATGTGCTTCGCACGACAACACCCGTGCTGGGAGCTAGGGGGGCCGTGGCCCCCTCTGCCCTTAGGTATAGGCGCCCATGGCTAAACCTAAACAAACACACAAACTTACATAGTTTTTCTGGTTTTCAAGGTTAGTGTAGGCCTACCTACTTTACTCCGAAACCTAATGTGTCCTGTTTATATCCGGGTGAAGGTTGCTCGAGTCGTAGCATACTTGAAATACTAGAAAGACTGACAGAACATTTAGATAAAGATTTTTAAAGAGTACCGAGTTTAAAATAAAAAATAGTATATTTCATTACTAGTACCGAAAGTGGCACTTTCCGGTGCGCGCCCAAGTTTCATGTGTGAGGCGGAGCCGAACACAGGAATATCGAATTTCACGTGTGAGGCGAAGCCGAGCATGTGAAAGTGTGTTTCACGTACGAGGCGAAGCCGAGTACGGGAATAATTGGAGCAAGTGCCGGAAAATCACTTTCGGTACAAGTTATGAACGGTACTTTTCATCACGACGCAAAAATACACACAATGCTGAAGAAGAAACCTCAGTAAAATGCAAACTATTATATTTCTCAATTAACATTTTTTTATAATAACAAATTTACTATAATAAGCCTACATAACAACGTAACAATTAGAAGTTCAAGAATTGTAAGATATAAATTGTAAGAATAAACGGCAAAGCGACGTCAGAGCGCGTAGCGGGCAAATGGAAAACTAATTGAGAGCAAGGGAAAACAAATTTAGAGCAAGGGAAAATCAGCTGATCGTTTTCCCTTGCTCTAAATTAGAGCTTGGGAAACGATCGTTTTCGTTGCTACCAGCTGACATCGAAAGTAGCTACTTTCGGTACGGAGTGATGAAAAAAAAGTTTCAGCACAGTTTAACGGTTTAAAAACATCTGATATACAGGGTGATGTCAGAACTATGTGGCAATGTCTCGGTAGTTCGTTCTATAGCTAAAAGTAAGAAAAAAAGTTTATATAAACATAGGCTCGAAAACACTTCGTTTTCCAAATATCAATGAAGTGTATAATCAAAAATATGTTATGTGTACATTACAATGTAAAAATATATATTAACATCGAGATATTTTTATATTTATTACTGTAGAAATTATAAATAAATAACGTGTACCAGATTTAAGCACTGATTAAGCATTTAACAGCAGTGTTGTCAGAGTAACCCACAATTTAATTTGCATACCAAAACTAAAGCTTTAGTAAAAACCAGAAACCATTTAAATAAGTAAAACTAATAAACCATTAAATATTGAATAGGTAAAGCTTTTACAAGTAAATAATAACATCGAGATCTGATGTATTAAATCAATTAATTGTAGATAACATAACAGTCGGTAAATTATTTAAAGCGACCAGATAATGTGTAGGCTGTTAATCTAGCCTAGACTGCAAAGTTAACACTCAAGGACAGGTCGAGTATTTCTGAGAGTCGACCTTGGGGAAATACACAATTCGAAAACAACAGTTTTTTTAACAACTTTCGTTACTTGAAAAGGAAGCCTTTATCAAGCGGAAGTTTCACCTAACTAAAGTAACAAAAATACTACACATTACATATACAAACAAAAAACATATACAAACAAAAATAATTAACAACAATTGTAAATACAATAACAAGTAGTTATCAAACAACAGACCTTATGCTGACACAGCAAATCCACACTACCTTCAAGGAAACTCCAGCAGTTCTACACTATCAGCGAAACACTAGTGATTCAATGGACATCCAGCGCTATCATCAAATCCACAAACATCGTGTTGCATAAACAAAAGCTACTACACGGAAAATAAACATCGTCTGGATTCACGTCAATCCGAAAGGGGAGACGGAAACAAATAAATTGGTGGTACAATTTTATACCTGGCAGGGGGAGTATCATGGATGTAACTATCAAAATCCCAAAGATTTGTATCAGAATAAAACAAATTAACAAATGAATTAAAGCAATTCATTTGTATAGAAAGTCTTTGCTCTGGGACTATCGACTATAGTCCAGCAGTCAGGTAAAAGTTGTGGGGGGTGCCTGGATTCAATTCCAAAGTTAATGACATTTTGGGGTGTTATTTGGGGATGTATAAGAATGTAATATACGAGTTTTCCACCTAAATTTCCTTTCGGAAATTTCTGGAGGGCCAAAAAACCGCGATTTTTTTGGTTTTTTGCCTACAACTCGAAAACTGAGCGTCTTACGGAACAATATGTCCTATAAAAAGTTAAAGGATTTCCTTCAAGATTCACTGGTCAAAATTATTTTACAACCTAATCATTATCGACATACAGCCCTCTAAAGTTAGACAAAATTTCTTAAAATGTACACATTCACTAAAAAAGTCATGTTCACTAATAATCATATTTCAACAGATAAAAAGTTAAAATCAGCCATCAATTTTGGGGGAACCAAGCGAGCTATAAGGTAGCGTACAGAAACCAAACTTGCAGAATAACATCCTACATTTATATTTGTAGAAAAAAACTCAAAAACAAATTCATTCTCGTAGGAAAAATCTAAAAAAATAGTTACTTCCTGTCAAAAAACGTGCTTCCGATTATTGGATTTTTTTGGCTAACGAACTCGTCCGAGCGACGTAGACAACCAACATGTGTACCAAATTTGAACCAAATCGGAATTAAAATGCGGCCGCTAGAGTGCGAACACATATATACAAATGTATATATATATATTTGCGACGAAACTTTATACCAGTTTCGGCGCAAATAAAAGTGATTATCACCTACTGGAAGTATAAGGCAAGCCAATTTGAATAGCCTAAGTGATATAACTCTGGTTAGGATATTTATAGCCACCCCAACAGTTAATAGTGTATAAAAATTCTTCCAGTTATCTACTTTACTATTAAAGTTTAATATGCTCAGCTCAGTATTTAATTTGAAAAATATTCGAGAATCTCTGAGTCGTGTGAACACTGGAACTGACCTAAGAATTGTTAAATTACTTGTGCTTCCTAAACCTCCTATGATTATACACTGAATACACTTTATCATATAGGATCTACCAAGAATGGCGATATTTAAAAAACAAGGTAAATTATTAATTAGATGTGCAATTTATACTAACTCAAAATTTATTTAACAAAAATCAAAACTAAAAATGCTTGTGGATTTTTTCCCACTATAACAATAAACTAATAATCAACTATCTAATAACAATTAATTCTTTATATAAGCAGAACCATAATATGCTTTTCTAAAATCCTTGTATTTTTAATCCTATAATTATGACTTGAATCTCTTATCCTTTCCAATTTAATTTATAATTTTGTTAAATGTTAATTATATTTTTACGTTAAACTTTTAATTTAATTTATATTAATTTAATTTAATATTTTAATTACATGTGTTATTCCATAATAAGACCTAAAAACCCTGACTAAAATATCTCAACTCAGTATCAATAAATTCATGAATTTAACTCAGGCAATTTATATTGAAAAATAGGGGACAACGTAACTTTTTTTTCTGACAGACCTTATTTTCTGCGACCCTCGACTCTGAACAGCTTTAGAGTTGAATCAGTGATGTCCTGGTACGGTGATTCGGGTTAAGCGTGGTCTGGAAGTTTAGTATCTCTGCGAGGTCGGGCGTCTTTCGTAATCCCTGCATACGGATTGTAGTGAATGGTCCATGAGGTCTTCTTTAGGTTCCCTGGATTTTTATTCGCTTGTTGTGATTTAATTCAATTTCCATTTGGCAGTCCAGTAGTTATCAGAATCCGTCCGGTCAAATCTTCGTTATGTCATGGATGCTTCTTGTGACTCCTTCCTTTTAATGGTAATTGAAATATTCATATGTTGACGGTCGGATGACTGCAATTCTGGTTGTAATGGTCTAATTGTACATAACCATATGTAGCCAATCTTCTCAATGTAGAATAGCGAATTCAAATCAATGTAACAGACTAATAGAAACTTTGACATTTTCTAATAGCCGACGTCTAAGTATAATAACCGCTTTTCATCAAGTAACAAGAAATTATTCGAAGAAGTGTAATCGAATAATTTAACTAGCAGCGTTACATCTAGTAACCTAACTTTATGTCCCCGTATTTCTGATCTCTTTCCCAGACTGTATCTCCTTAAGCTTCCTGGAAGCGCTCTCTTCTCCCCTCTCTAACTCTTTTCCAGTTGCCTCAGGTGTGTTACACTTTATTTTTTTAACGTACAAGTTTGGCCCTATGTTATCCATGCTAATCTTTTAATTATTTCTTTCCATCTGTTGGTATTGCTCCATCCCCACCATATTTCACTGCGCATCGGCTTCTGAGATCCCCCTCGCTTTCTTGCATCTTTGCCTATTGTTTTAACTATTTCGCTGATAACTTTCCCCGCCGACATTTCCTAGGGTCGCGAGTTGCATAGATTTTTCGCGTACACTTTTTCCTATCTTCCACAGCTCGAATGTTTGTTCTACGACACTTGGTTCACGCTCTGGACGCTTTCGCGGTTTTCGCGAGTTTTCCTTGCGGAAACCTTTTTGTTTTTGGGGCAATAAAGTTTTGCTTCTACCACTTTTGTTTCTTTTGGAAATATAGGTGTTGGCCGGTTTTTTTACTCCATTTTGCCGATTTCTCATATAGTTTAGGGACTTGCGCAATTTTGCAGATTTTTTAATAATTTAATTAATTTAAAATTGATACTGTTTACCAATACTATTGGTTGAGATTTACATATACTTTTTAACTCCCTTTTTCATTCAAGAAAATTTTTATTTGAAACCCTTTTTATTTTTCCTACTGCTAGAAAAATGTGTGATTTCTCTCACGTAATGTTTTAACTATTTTTAAATATAAAACCATTAATACTTTAAAACTTTAACTATTTTTCAATTTGTATACTTTAAAATTTCAACTTTTTCAATTTGCTGGTGATTTTTCACCTTTGAAATCTTACATTTTCCACTAACTTTTTATATGCGAACAATTTGTTATTTTGCCATATGACATTTTTCATTTATTTTTATCCGTAGATTATAAAAATAACTTTTCCCGAGACTTTTGAGTAATTTGGAGTTTTTGTATCCCCTTTAACCTTTCACTACGTTAATAGTTTTTCTTTTTTTAACGAACCACGATTTTCAGGGCTAATGCGTACACATTTAGTGCAATACATTCCACCATAAAAAATCCCAATTACGTTTTTTCAAAAAACTCTCTACCTTCGTACAAATCAATCATTTTTTTCCATGTCTTATTCTTTCTTAGACGCGTTCAAGGACAAATGTCGTCATCTGCGACAACAGACATTTGGCCTGGACTTGTCGACTTCTGACTACTGATACTAGGGACCGCGTGTGTTGCCACGGAAAGCTTGCGTTTTACAATTAAATTTTTTTCAAACTCTCCATGCTTTGCAAAAGTCCCAGTCCGTTGCAATATATATAAATATGATTTTTAATGACATCCCAAAACGAGTTCTGAGGACCATGATCGGTGCTCATTTGCTACTCCCGACCTTGGGTCTTACCATAAGGGCCACTGCAATAGCTCATTTTTCCTATGGAAATTCGCTAATAAGTAGTAATCAAATTATTAGATTGTAGTTAAATATAAAGGTTAGGCTAATATAAAAAATAAAAGATCAGCTCCTAGCAAAGGAAATACGAAATTTGCGTAGCAGTGATTGTGTTAACAGATTAAAAACATTTAATAGATAACCAGTATTCATACACCAGCATACTGGATTTCCAGGTCATCAAAAACAATTAAATAGAAGATATAGGCTTCAATGAACGTCGCGCCGTCCAGGAATACGAAATTTACAGCGACCTGATCAAATTTTAAATGTTATCCTAAGGTTTCAATTACTTTTATGACCACACGAACAACTAAACTCAAACAAATCTGAGAGTTTTGTATCACATTACAGAGTACAAGACTAACAAAAATCGAATGCTATACATTTTTTACTTTCTCACTATACTATAATATAGAAAAAGTATAGTGATCGCAAAAAAATCGATGTTGACATTTTTGTGGAATTATCCGTTTGGGACCCCTGAGTCCAAAAAAGTGGTTTTTACAAAACGTCTATCTGTTTGTCCGTATGTATGTCTGTATGTCTGTCTGTATGCCTGTATGTATACAAAGCTAGAGCGAAAACTATTCGATCGATTTCAACCAAATTTGCACCAGACATGTCAAGTAGGCCTGTATAGATGCACGAAAAACGGTTTTGAACATTTTTTAAAAACAACCCCCTGTTTGCCAAAAAAACCCCAAAAAACCAGTTATTATTTTTTTATAAAAAAACGGCTTTAACGGTTTTGATAAAATTTGGCTTATTTGTAGTCTTTAATGTACCCTGCCATACGCAAAAAACAGCATCTTTCTAAAAATTCTCGTTTAGCTAATAATAATAATAGTAATAAGTGATTTTTGGGGGTTTGTGGCCATAAATGGGGTTGTTTTTCAAAAATTTTCAAAACCTTTTTTCGTGCATCTAACAGACCTAATTGACGTGTTTGGTGCAAATTTGTTCGAAATCGATCGAATAGGTTTCTCTCTAGCTAATAATAATATTTATTAGTTTATCTCCCACTTTAATAAAAAATCACCTCTCCTACCCCACCCTACAAGTCACAGTGAATCTGTTTAGTAATTTAAATGTGTTAGTGAGAAAGTATGTGCCAGTTCCTGGTACCGTTTATTTCATTTAGATCCAAGTTGGTTCTAATATAGAAATTGAATTGAAAGTACCGGTACTGAATTAAAAATATTGTTCTGATTTACAAACGATTATTGTTAGGTTACCTACCTGTTGTGTTACCAGCCGACTGAACAATAAGAGACGAATTAGTTATTTTACAAATATTAAGATGGTAGGCTTAGTAGGCTATAAGTAGTAAGTCCATGTGATGGTACTTGGAGATTGGATGCGCAGTGGCAAAACAAAAGACGTGTCAGCCAGTTGTATTAGCATAGTGCTTGAGATCCCGTGTGGACTAGGACATGCGCAAAAGAGCAGAAGATAATACAGGAAAAGCAAGATCTACTGCGCATCTATCTATCACTGAACACACGGAATCTCATAACTATATTATTTGCGAATTTCCAAAGGGAAATAAGCTATTGCAGTGTCCCTTATGGTAAGACCTAAGGTCGGGAGCACCGATCATCGTCCCCAGAACACGTTTTGGGATGTCATTAAAAGTCATATATATATGTATTCAAGAGCAAGTATGTGTGTGTATATATATATTTTTATTTATGTATATATATTTTAAACATTTATGCTGAGTCTCAGCTTGTTATCTTGAAACTCCTATGTCAAGTTTCAATTCGATATATTAAAATTCGGCCAATTTAGAATGAGCCAACGCTTCATATGTGAATAAGATGTCCCCTTTTAGTGATTTCCCCTGCTGCAAAATACATACCTGCATTATCGAATTTTTTCCAGACAAACCATTGCTCGGACGAAATAAATACATATGACCTTTTTTGTTGAAAAATACCTTCCCTATACGGTGGTATTTTTTATTTTCCTCTATCTTCATCCCAGCTCGAAATATTAAGGATAATCGAAAACAAAAATGATAATCGATTTTTTTTTTCGACTTTGGGAAATCGATAGACTGGTAAACTTTTTTTAATGTTAATCTACATACTTTAATGTACTTATAAAAAAAAAAAATCAGTCGTATTGCAAATTACTGGTAGTTGTAACCTATACCTACTGGGCTATAAAAGTACCCGGTTCAAAGCCAAGCGGTGGTTTCTACCGTGGGGTTGGCGTGCGAAGCACGCAATGCATTGTGTAATGAAAACGCTTTCAGTACGGGGGTTGGCGTGCACAACACGCGATGCACTGTGTATTGAAGATACTCCCAATATGCGGAATGGCGTGCGAAGCATTTTGCAGCTATTAAGCACCGTCGTGAGTAGACCTATTTTCCAAATTGTTGGTTGAAACCCTAAAACATAGGCCTATAAACTTGATTTTGGAAATTTGCTCGACTCGAATTATTTCGTGTGCAATTGACGTGTAAAATTAAACTAAAACAGATTAATCCGCATGCGCGTAGGCCTATAGGTTCCGCAGTAAAACTGTCAAACGTGATCAAACACGGGAAATAGTTTCTACTGTTACAGATCTTTATTATAAAAACTTAATGGCTAGCATGGTTGAGTTACTCTCATTCCTGAAGTCTATTGCAGTTGTACAGCGTGCCGTGATCTTGTAGTCGTGTTGATTAGCGAATTTCCATAGGAAAAATGAGCTATTGCAGTGGCCCTTATGGTGAGACCCAAGGTCGGGAGTAGCAAATGAGCACCGATCATGGTCCTCAGAACTCTTTTTGGGGTGTCATTAAAAATCATATGTATATATATATATATATATATATATGTATATGTACATTTATATATGTATATATGTGTTCGCACTCTAGCGGCCGCGTTTTAATTCCGATTTGGTTCAAATTTGGTACACATGTTGGTTGTGTAAGTGGCTCGGACGAGTTCGTTAGCCAAAAAAATCCAACAACCGGAAGTAAGTTTTTTGACCGGAAGTAACTATTTTTTGAGATTTTTACTAAGAGAATGAATTTTTTTTAGAGTTTTTTCTAAAAATATACATGTAAGATGTTATTCTGCACATTTTGTTTTTTTACGCGACCTTATAGCTCGCTTGGTTCCCCCAAAATCGATCAAAACGTGAAATACCATAGAAGTACCCGGTTCAAAGAAAATGTGGTGGATTCTACCGTGGGGCTGGCGTGCGAAGCACGCAATGCTTTGTGTGTTGAAAATACCCCTAATACGAGGTTTGGCGTGCGAAGCACGCAATGCATTGTGTATTGAAGACAATCCCAATATGTGGAATGGCGTGCGAAGCACGCAATGCTTTGTGTATTGAAGACAATCCCAATATGTGGAATGGCGTGCGAAGCACGCAATGCTTAGTGTATTGAAGACAATCCCAATATGTGGAATGGCGTTCGAAGCACGCAATGCATTGTGTATTGAAGACAATCCCAATATGTGGAATGGCGTGCGAAGCACGCAGTGCTTTGTGTATTGAAGACAATGCCAATATGTGGAATGGCGTGCGAAGCACGCAATGCATTGTGTATTGAAGACAATCCCAACATGTGGAATGGCGTGCGAAGAACGCAATGCTTTGTGTATTGAAGACAATCCCAATATGTGGAATGGCG
>JAGFPH010004704.1:62368-93444 GCA_018207615.1 Philaenus spumarius
CAAACCTAGGAATGTTGAAAACAAAATGTTCAGAAAAAGGAACCTGAAAATTAAATTAAGACCAAATAAAATCGGGTGTTATTTTAAATGGGAAATTAACGTACAATTAAAAGAACAAACATAAAAAATAAATTGTGTTATATATTTTTTTGTAATTAACAACATAAAACGTACTACTAAAAAGGTACTTTACAACGCTGACAGGTAAGCCCCAAAACATTTTGTTAAAGCAAAACCAATACTTCCAAATCTATGTACACAACTGCAAGTTTAACATTACCTTTGAAGCCTATTTATTATAAAGGTATTTATTGATACTATACAATATTATAATTTAAGCTTTAAATACATGTTCCAAAATCCTGCTTAACCTTCATTTTTAACCTGAAAGTTTACTCCTATGTAATATTTAATCAAAACACAACCAACGAAGTTCTTTTTTAAGAATTTCCTGTTCATCATCAAACCACGAACAATTCAGTTTAGTATCCATCCTGACCCCCAGGTCTTCGGAAATCGACATTTCCTTGGACTACATTGGGTCCATTTCTCGCAACAGCAGTCACACACGATCCCCAAGTAGCGTTTGTACCTGCTCTTCTAATCAAGTGGCCGATTTCTGCCATTCCCTTGGCAATCTCCTACAAACAGTTATAAGAATAGTTTATTATACAAGTTAAGCCCATATGCAAGAACGCACAATTTTAATTGTGCTTTATTCCCATGGCCTACATAATTTGTATTATTTGGTTTCTATATAGTCGTATCATACATTATCATAAGAACTTAAGAGTTTCAGAAGAAATGTTATGTATGTTATTTTCTTTTTTTTGTGTCAAAATGGATGTAATTTAAAATGAAGTTAAGTACTGTACCTATATTAAAAAAGGCGTTTTTAAATTTCAAGGAGTTCTGCTACACAGTTAAATTTTCTTGTCAACAGAGAAAATAAGATTTCCCAGAAGATAAAGAGTTGTAATAATACATCCTACACTCATCTAAAATTCTTTAGTTCTTTACTAATAAGAAAAAAAACCATCTGTGTTATACAAAACCATAATTTTCCAAGTGGCTACCAATGCAGCGGAAACATATAATCTTAATTAGTATCATTAATGAACCAAGAGTGTTTAAGAGAAGAATATTGAGAACAATTTATTTATTTATTGTGAAGGAGTGAGATTTGTAGTGAATCTGTAGAAACAGGGAGTTGGAGGATTGGATTTAAGGGCTTGGTACTTTTGGTGAAGTCGCTGAGATTGAGATGGTTGGGTCATGTCTCTCGAAATCAAGGATGATAGAATGACAAACGAAAATATGAAAGCCTGAATTATTGAATAAACAAGATAAGGAAGAACAAGAAGAAGCCTCAAGTTATTGATCTAGGCCTAAGGGAACTATTGGACCAGGAACTGAAAACAGACAGCGATGGAAAGGGGGGCAAGGCTCTCCATGAGCTGTAGTACTGGAGGATAATAAGGTACCGGTATTTTTTATACACAAATGAAGAAAAGGCTTCGAATAAACAAATAAAGTAAAAATTAGAGTCATACATATTTAGAAACCAACTTTAAAATCATAATAAATTTGCCATTCCAAACAGAAACTAATTTTAAATTTGCACCTATAAAAAACTCAATTGAGATTGGTCAGACATCCAAATTTAACCTTGTTAAACTAAGCACAAATATCAAAATGTCTACTTGTTTAACAGTAAAATCTGTACTTTCGAAATGAAAAATTGTACATATTATTAAGCAGTTTATAATTAAATATATTAAATTTTAGGAAATTTTAAATATCAGAAACAACGTAAAACCGAATGCAATATTATTTTTCTGTTTCTAAGTTAGAATCTGAGATTAAAATAATTAATAGATTTGCTCACAAATTTCAATTCAAAATTGGACCTCACTATAATATGGTACTCAAAGTTATAAACATGTTTCAGAGAATCCGGCAGCTAGTAAAAATGATGCTCACCATCAATTTTCATTTTCATTTATTTCTTGCAGAAACACCGCAAGGTGCATAGCAACGTCATACAATTCATAACAATAATACAATCTGACAAAAAATTCAACAATAGCAAATACCATTCGTAAAAAGCAATTATACAATAAAACTCAAAAACAATAATAACAATAGCATCAACAAACAATACAAACAAATACACAAACAGGACCAATTCCAGTCTATCTTTTGCCAATCAAATGGGCAAAATCAAAAAACTCAATGCTCTTATAAATGGCTCTCTCCAACAATTCCTTTTTTATAGTGGTTTTAAAATATTTTAGGTTTAATTGCTTTATTTTATCGGAAAGACTGTTATAATATTTAATAGCATTACTCTCAAAACTCTTCAATGTTGTCTGATAGTGACAACGATTACCCTTAATGTTTAAACATTTCCTCGTCCAGTGCTCATGAGCAGAGGCATTCTGTTCATAGGAGTCTATATTCCCCTTAATATATAATAGACAGTCCAGAATATAAATTGATGGCAATGTCAAAATACCCAGCTTTTTAAATAACGGCTTACAGTGTGCCATCGAGCCCTCACCGCACAACAACCTAACCGCCCTTTTCTGTAATATAAAAAGTTTGTTAACGGAGCCATCATTACCCCAGGCAATGGCTCCGTAAGTCAAATGACAGTGAATATGGGAAAAATATACCATTTTCAGGACATTTAAGTCAACTTCAAAGTACAATTTTCTTAAGATAAATAAGCCCTTTGAAACTTTCTTAGAAGTAATATTTATGTGCTTCTCCCATTTTAAATTAGCTTTCACAATCACACCTAAAAATTTCACAAATTTATATTTCTGTGATACATCTTTCCTATTGAGACTTATTCTTAAATCATAGACTTTTTCGTCATTAACCTTTAAAGAGTTGACTGCACACCAGCCATTTATTACATTAGTCTTAACATTGACAATATTATTTTCAATTTTCTCAAAATTTTCGTTTTCAACAATCACAGCTAGGTCATTAGCAAACAAAAAAGATGTTACACCAATCTCATTAATGTTATATGGCAAATCATTGATATAAATAATTAACAAAACTGGTCCCAATATGGACCCCTGTGGCACCCCATGACACGATGGCAAAAATTTTGATAAGACACTATTACAAAATACAGCCTGATATCTGTTGCACAAATAAGATTCAAAAAACTTGACAGTATCCACATGGAAATTATAAAATAATAGTTTCTCCAGTAGAGTCTTGTGGGAAACTGTATCAAAGGCCTTTGACATATCAAAAAATCTACACCAGATTGAATTCTTTCGTTCTATATCTCTAATGCATTCCTTTACAAAATTTATTAAGGCTTCAGATGTGCTTTTATTTGATCTGAACCCATACTGACATTCTGAAAATAAATTATTTCCCTCAAAATATTCAACTATTTGATCATTGATCAGGGCTTCAAAAAGCTTTGAAATCACTGGAATTATTGATATCGGCCTATAATTACTACAGACTGATCTAGAACCTTTCTTATAAATTGGTATTACTTTAGTATACTTGAGAAAATCAGGGAAACAACATTCCTCTATACAACAATTAAACAAGTAAGCCAAAACACTTCTGCTACATCAACAGACTGCTGCCAGCTTAAGTACAGCGGAATCCAAGCCATAGACATCCTGACACCTAGAGTTTTTTAATTGCATAATTTTTTTTATATACCTTTTCAACTGTAACATGTTGAAGCTTATAACAAATGTTAGAGGTATCTAATATATTCTTCTCGTTTAACACCTCAAGAGAACAATTTGCCATGCTTTGAGTGACAGGTAAATTGTCTTCAATAGCCTGAATCTCATCAGTAAAAGAACAATTAAAGTCATCAGATGAAAGACCAGAATGTATACTATTACTAGCCCTTTCATTATTACCTAAAGAATTGTGTACAATTGACCAAATTAACTTATTTCTATTTACATGATTTATATCACTTTTGATTATAAAGGAATTGTGTTTGATTTTTGTCTTTCTAATTTCCCTCTTATAATTATTTTTTAAAGATTTATATTCTTCCTTAAAACACTCCAGACCTGAGTCTACATATTTCTCATAGTTTATTATACATTTATTTTTTAAACATTTTAAGTCATTTGTATACCATTCCTTTACCCTATATCTTCTCTTAAACCATCATCTCTTACAAATCTCATAGGCAAAGCCTTGTTGACAATTTAAAAAAAAACATCAAAGAACAGATCAAATTTTAAATTGATGCTATCAAATGAGTACAAATTCAACCAATTTACTCTACTTAAAAGGAAATGAAGATATTGACTTCCAATGGTATTTATAGGTCTGAAAGTTAGCTTTTTTATATCCCCTCTATCATTTTTACCACTACTGTAATTTACATAGGCTTCAAAAACAATAGCATTATGATCAGAGACTGCAGTGGGTACAACACAAGCAGTCCACCTATCTTGATTGATACTAGTTAAAACATTGTCGATACAGCTGCCCACCTTAACTGTACCAGGGCATGTTATATCAAAAACAGTTGGTTGTAGACCAAATTCATTCAGCAAAGTATACAAATCAGTAACAAATCCATTATTACCGCACTCTCTAAAATCAACATTGAATCTCCACCCACTATAACACATCCTCGACCTCTACAAACCAACGTCAATATTTCATGAAGCCACCCCATAAAAGCCACAAAGTTATCACTATTGGGTGGTCTATATATGGATATACACACCAGATCCGCACCTTTAAGTGTCCCAGCTAAAACTTCACAGATTCGTTCGATGGAGAGTGAATTAATATGTTCGAGAGAATTACACTGCAGTTCACTTTTAACCAAAACGGCTGAGCCACCGCACCGTGAATTAGACCTACCATATGCACTTATTGTATTAAACCCAGGCACAGATAAAATACCAATTGCATCAGAACTTATCCAATGTTCTGTTAAACACATTACATCAAACTTGTACTCCGCATCAAGCAACACAATTTCATCAGTTTTACCACTAATACCTTGGACATTCCAGGACAATACCCTTAGTCCATTAAAGTCAGTTGTTACCGCATTTACATTGGAAATTATATTTTTGGGGTTCTGAGCAGCCACCTTTCTAAAAAAGTACCTTTTTTACTAACTGGTTTGCTAACAGTCTTATTTACACCTTTCAATTTCTTTACAGTCCCATACTTCAACCATTTTTCCAGTCCAGTAAGTTGCTCTTCATCGGAAGGATCCACCACATTTATATTCTTTTTGAGGCCACTTAACAACCATTTATCCAAGAAAGTTGGTTTAATCTGTTTAATCTTATTGGTGACTTTCAAACAATCTGGTCCAGTAATTAGTTCAACCAGTCTTTTTCCAACAATAGCCTTACCATTACTCGTTAAGTGTCTACTACGGTTGATATGGTGTGGAGAGAGTCTTTCTGGAGAAAAGTTTATACTTATATTTTTACAGTTTTTTCCAGTTGATCCATTGATAGTTTTATGTACTGTATTACATTGTTAGCTATATCCACCAAATATTTTCTCAGCAATGAGTTTTCAGGCCTTGGAATCGTATTTATAATTAGATTAGTTTTTAGAGAGAGTGGAATCAGATTATCTATTGATTTTTTAATATTATCTTTAACATTTTTTTGTGGTGTAATATCGTTTGACCCACTAAATATGATTATACAATCTTTAGAAGAGATTCTTTCTGAAGAGCTTAGCACAGCCTTTGTTATTACATCCAGGGTTGCACCTGGCATTACTGTACCCACTACTTTGTAATAATTATCCTTTAAGTTGTCTTGCAGTAAATTAGATATACCTCTACTGTGACTATCACCATATATAAACACATTTATCTTGGCCTTAGCCGTTTTGGGATAACACGATTTTTGGATTCCATGCTGCACTACATTTGGTTTTTGTGAGTTTGAATTCTTATTGGGTGTATGAGTGCCCTCCACTGTGTGTTTAAGACTACTGTCAACAGCAGCAACCCTCTTTCTTTTAATTACATCTTCTTTATTATTTTCCAAAACTTGGGATCCATTGCCAAAATTTATTAAGTTTTCATTGTTTTTTTATTCAAGCAGCAAAACAGATTCCTCCTCCAGAAATTTTAAGCTAAGGATTTTATTTTGTAGCCTTAATTCATTTATATCAATTCCCTGAGCAGATATAATACCATTTAATGAATCTATTTCATTTCTTAATAACTGGTTTTCCTGTTTAATAATTTTCAAACATTGTTTCTCAATGTCTTTGTCATAATATAAATCTTCATTTACATTATCATCACAGCTTCTCAATAGTCATGAAAATACAAATTATATTAATATGTGTTTATTATATCTAAGAGAGTAAAAATGTCAGATTTTATGACCAGACGTGAATGATCTGTAAAAATAGTTGTCATAGCAACATATCAATATTGTGGAAACAAATTCAATTCAACTAACAAGTCATTAAAAAAAATCTAATTCCTTTTTTTTAAATCTATTATATTTTGTATAAAAATTAATGGAAAAAGTTCAAATAGTGAAAATGTTAACCTTTCTTAACTTATAAGAGGACGGACAGAGAGATGTTGTTTGATATCCTACCTTAAGAGTTCCATACTCGTAATCAAATCTCATTGGCATTAACTGATGATGGAATCGAACAGCATCCACTGCTTCTTTGATATTTTTGTTGTACCAAAGATTTTCTATTGAAACCTAAAAGAAAACAACGTATATTGCAAGTGTTAATATTGTAAACAGTTAGTTAATAATTTTGTTTTCATTAAATTGTTTTTTTTTAATTTTAATGACCTATCTAACTTTTAAGATAGTAAGATATGAACGTGAAGAAGGTTGTGTTGATTTTTTTACGGATTCATAACTCTTACTATATTGTAATAAATTGCATATGACTACTGTTGTAGGAAATCCCTCCAGCATCCAGTAACTAATGACTTTCTTTTTAAATACCACCAATTTATTTATTTTATGTTTAAATACAAGAGTCTATTTATGTGTTTGTATGGAATAAGACTGCTAATGCCAAATCAAACTGTAACAGATTCTACCCACATTATAAAATACAGACATCTATACTAAGCACTATCTATAACAGTTTCGGTCAATCCTACCAATCACAAACTTAGATATACTAGCGCTTAATGGGTGGCAGCAAATGCTAAGTTGCAAGTTGAGACTAACTTTGTAACCAAAACACAACTCTAAACCTGTGATACTATGAGCCAATCGCATCCCTCCAGCTCACATAATGCACTAATTGACGTGCTATGCTGCGACAAAGTAAAAAAGAGCAACCGTTGTTCTTACCGAGCTGTGAGCTGAGGGGTCTTAAAGGCCTATAGCTTCTGTAGAGTAGATTTGATGGTGTAGTGATAAATTTGTATAAATATAGAAAAAAACCTGTAAAATTTGTCAGTTCTCTCTGAAGACCACACTGTAATGACCGTATCTCACTATGACCAGAAAATCTCTAACCATCTCATCTTGTAAGAACTCTCAGGCTGACTAGGAGGAAATAACTAAAATTCTAATTTAATAAATTTAATACGTTCGCTTTTATAATTCAATACATTTACCTACTCTTTTCAGCTTAGGCAGCGTCACATGCCTGGGGCGCAAAATTTTGAGGCAAAATGAGAGAACATTTTTTTATTACATTTATTTCTGGTCCAATGTACAATCATTTTTCACAGAAGTTTAACAAACGGAGGACAACAAATTTTAATTACAACAAAGGCACCACCACCACCTGTTAGCCAACGCCCAGCGAGTCATGTACCTATAAATTGTGAAAGGATGGGTAGGACTGTGCGGACAGGGCAGTGCGGAGTGCACCTGACTGATGATACGCCACTGCCCATCAGTAGGCCTGAAACACACACGGAGTTTTTCGTTTGCCATCACCCTCATATCAACGGTGGCACGAAGGAGAGTATTAGAGCATGCACATTGTTCGGAAAAATAAACGATCGGTTTATTTACCGCCGACAGTAGTTGTGCAGCCGCTCGCTGCCACTACAATCGACGGATTTTCCACCTTCTCTGCCAAAAAAAGTGGTGAATGTGACCAAATGCACGCCAAATATCATTATTTTAGTAGAATACTATCATTTAGCCGCGTGTGCAGTTTGTAAAATGACCAAACCGACATTCTGAAACAACTAAAAAATGTGTTTTCATAGTTCCTCAAATCAGGAAACAAAGTGTAGAATGCTCCAAAATCTTCTCTTCTTGTTATTGATTGGACGAACCCAAATAAGTCTATTTTTTTCCTTCCTCTTCAATCGGCGGTGGAATAATAATAAAAGCGAGACTTGCTCTCTGTTCAAACACAGAGAAGAAAAACTATTTTTCTTCTTTGTGGTTCAAATCAATAAAACATTAAAAGAAATAATATATTACATAACACACTTCGTGTTTGATGAACTATACACTTCAGTTTAATGAATCCCATTGAGGCTTTTAGATGGCATCGGAAATTTTACTGCCCTGTCTGCACACTTTAAATTTTATACAAGCAGTGACAGCAACTAATCTGCAGCCGACAAAAAACTCAGTGTGTGCTCCAGGCCGTACTGTTTGCGGGCGCCGAGCGAGATAAGACACTATTACAGACCTCCGATGGCATGTAGTGTCTCTGGTTGTGTAGGGGGACGAAACAGTTTGAAGTGCTAATGGATCTTGTAAAATTAGCCAGTTGTAATATTTTAGTATTTTGGATATGTTCTCCCTGCGATTCAATTCCAAATTCAAATATTTTAAAAATGTTTTTTTTTTTAAGAAAACACTCTTGGTTTAAGATTATTACAGAAAAATAATGCAACAAATAATCAACTCACAACGACCTTTGTAACAAGCAGCTACTTGTTGTTCTGTAAACATCAGAGTCAAATACAGCTACTGCTAATTTTGTTTCATGCGAGAAAAAAACCAGCTGTGGTCTACTGACATATCAGGTGTTTCCAGTGTGCAAACCATCCTTAAGTATTAGTATTTCCTATTGTATAAAGCTACTTGGGTTTCCACAAATACTAGTACTGGTAGTTATTTTTTTTTTAAATAGTTACAAAAACTTTTTCTACAAACGTGGTAGTTTATTATTACTAAATAATCATAATTACAAACATGATTTTAAATTCTAGCTTTATGCTGTTATTTTCAGCTCTGCAGTGAACTCGTACAATGTCGTGCAATTTTACATTATCCTAAATATTCTTAAAAAATTCTATTTAATTTTGTCATTTTGATTGAACAGTGATAAATTTACTTACCAAAGCGACTGCTGTTGTAATTTTCGTCCCTCCGGCAGCACCTAGTGCCAACTGTACATCTCCATTTGAGTCTACGAAAATAGTTGGACACATAGAAGACAAAGGTCTTTTGCCTGGTTCTATATAGTTGGCAGGAGAAGGTGGGACTCCAAAGTAATTTATATAAGTTGATGAGAAATCATCCATTTGATCATTTAAAATTATTCCTGTACTGTTGGAGACAAATTTACTGCCAAATCTAATACAAAACATATTGTTGATGTTATTATTTATTTTTTAATCATAAAGGAAATTTAGTTAAATTGTACAATACATATTTATAAAATAAAAGATGTCAACTAAATTCAAACAAAAATTTTATATGCTACAACTTCAAGTATGGTACTTAACTGAAAAAATGTAATTATGTAATTTTAACCAGACTAAATTAGCTGATCTAAATGGAGTTATAGTTATAAATTTTGTATAACCTCTGAAAGTAATACAATTCATACATTTATAATACAAACAGGGCCAGACTTTGTTGTTTTTCCTGCACATTGCAAAGTGTAAAAGTGCTGCCATTCCTTTAAACTGAAAAAAGTGGCAAAAATACTATCATAATTGGAAGATGTTAGATTAGCATTAGACTGTATATAAACCAGAACGTTAGTGGCGGGTCTAGACCTGAAAAACTGGGGGGGCAAGGGCATAACAGAGGGTCGAAAAACCAGGGGGGAGGAGGCATGGAATACCTTCCAGTAAGAGGGGGATTGAAAAATTATGAAAAATCAACCTTACAAAACTCTATTTTAGTACATTTTTAAAACGAAAAATCACCCTCCAAAAACATTGAAAATGTCTACATTACGTTGTTTAATTTGAAAAAAAATTTTCTTGATAAAGTGTTTGATTTATTTAAATAACCTTATAGTTTTACTTTCTCACTATACTATAGTATAGAGAAAGTATACTGATCGCAAAAATAGTCGATGTTGAGATTGTTGTGGAAATATCCGTTTTGGGACCCCCTGAGTCCAAAAAAGTGGTTTTTACAAAATATCTGTCCAAATGTCTGTCTGTATGTCTGTCTGTCTGTATGTATACAAAGCTCGAGCGAAAACTTTTCTATTGATTTCAAACAAATTTGTACCAAACATGTCAAGTAGGTATAGATGACGGTTTTGAAAAATTTTGACAAACAATCCCCTTTTTGGCAAAAAAAACCCCAAAAAATCTGTTATTATTTTTTTATAAAAAAAACGGCTCTAACGATTTTGATAAAAATTGGCTTATTTGTACCCTACCATATGCAAAAAACAGCATCTTTCTAAAAATTCTCGTTTAGCTAATAGTAATAATAAATGATTTTTGGGGGTTTTTTGGCCATAAAGGGGGTTGTTTTTCAAAACCTTTTTTCATGCATCTATACAGGCCTAATTGATGTGTTTGGCTCAAATTTGTTCGAAATTGATCGAATAGTTTTCTCTCTAGATAACTATAATAATATTTATTAGTTAATCTCCTACTTTAATAAATCACCTCTCCTACCCCTCCTACAATTATGAAGTCACCAGTGAATCTGTTTAATAATTTAAATATGTGTGTGAGAAAGTATGTGCCAGTTCCTGATACCGTTTATTTTAGTTCAAGTGATGTAAGAATGGAATTTATACACATAACCTCAGAGGATCAATATGAAAATGTCCAATAAACATTGAAAATGACTTAATGCTTTGGCCAGGTATTAAAAGGGATACTTTCCAATTTAAAACAGTTAAAAAAACTGTATTGTTCGTACAGTTTGGCTTGTTTTTTTTAAACTGTTTTTAAACTGATTGAAACAATTTTTTGCTATTCTCACACAAGTTACCCAACTCTACACAAGTCCCCCCACAATAGAAAAACCCAGAACAACCAGCAAGATATAAGAGTATAAAGACTGTATGAAGTTTAAGGAATAACCAAAATATTCAAATAATCGTTGTAATCATCAGTTCAATTGTATTTAGGGGATCGGCAAATTGGCAATCAAAACTGACTGAGTTCCAGCATTGACTTTTTCTTTCAGAATAAAAACTCTCGAGTCTCAAAACATATTGTTGAAGCTCCTAATAAAAGTTTCTTGAAAAAAATGACTGAAAACTGGGGAACAGCTCCCCCATGCTAGAACCACCACTGCAGAACATAAGGAGCTAGTTTGTAGTTTGAACAATGAACTTAGTATAGTCACTATACACAAACAAAAACCTGAAGTACGGTATAATACAATTATGGAATAATATGCACAAAATAAATCACTACTATTATAAACAAATATTTATTCCTCATGCATAATATTGTAGCCTTAGAGCAAAATGATCAAATAAAACTAAATTTAAAAAAAGGTTCATCTATCGAAAGTCATACTCGAATTAACTGTATTGTCGAAGTTACTATGCAAATGAATTTGTGGTCTTTCTACAGTTAAGTACTTATAATAATCTTTTGATAAGACTGTGGAAGGTTAGCCATCTTGTCTTAACTTTAAACATTTTTCTGGAGCAGTAAATTAACCGAAACTAACTCACAAAAGATTGACTGTACTTGTAGCAACGGCTGCATCACCATTGGGTGCTAAGACGGCAATATTGGCAGTTCCATGGTCTAACAGCTGTGCGTAATTAGCACCATAGTATGATGAGTTTTGTGATGTCGTGTTGTCTGAAATCTTGCTCCTAATTTGGTTGATATAATCGTCCGATGTAAGGTCCTTCGTTACCTGTAAATGAGATTACCTTTTTTTTAAATCTCCAGTCAAAATTGTGAAGGAACCAAATTGAAAACACATTTGGTTTATAAATAATTTACAATCCAGGTATTGGTAGGATATGTTTTTGTTCTTATTTGTGCAGATCAAAGGAAAACCGTGAATGAATTACAGGAAAGATTGTTATATAACCAAAACAAAATAAAAACTTATTTTGGACACAGTGGCAGATTCCCAAGCTTCATCATAAATCCATGTTTTAGCATGGAATGGTTGATGCGTAGATGAGAATCCATCACTTCCTCTTGACGGTTTCAGCGAGTTCATGATATCAAAACCGTACGAACCGTATCTTTATTCCCTCAGAGTTTATTATTGAGTACTATTACCCACTCTTCTTCCCACCGTCTAATAAATCTTTGGCCCGCTTTTTGGATTGCTAATAAATCTTAACTATAAAAAGTGGTAAACCAGTAATATAAAGTTTTTACATTGTTCTATCTAAATAATGTTCAATAATACATACTGCAGAGACATCATAATAGTTTGGATCACCAAGATCGCTTCGGCGACCATAAGCGTGTTTGAAGGCTTCCGTTATCCTCTGGGTCATTTGAACGTTTGTTGTATTTTGAAGGAAGCCGTCCAATATGCGCAACATAAAACCAACCAAGAGTCCAGAACCAGGCAGGGGCATTGAGTGCATTGTCAGGCCTCCGGACAAGTTTGCCGTGATTGGTTGTCCCCATTCAGGTCTAAATATGAATAATTTTTGTAATTCATATATTTTTGTAGGACATTAACGTAAGTTGAATCGACTTATTGAATTTTAGTAATTAAATGTTAAAGGAAGCCTCAATTAACATCTGTAGGAGCAGAGATACTGTAAAATAATTACTACATTGAAACAGAATTGAATTAGAAATATCGTTTCGGAGTTTTAAGGCTTGTAAGACTTATGTAAATCTTGGGCGACTCTATCATGTAAGGTTTTGTATTTTAATTAAGACTACTGTGAAGTTATGTAAGGTTTTGTAAAGTCACTTTGAAAGTTTTGGGGGCTCCACCAGATCCTTCTTACGGATCAAATTTTAGCTTGGCATGTGACGTACTCCTAAGAACTAGGTAGAAATAAGTACAGAGACGTTTTCACGAAATGGTTAAATATATTCTGAAATTTTCTAAAAATAATCCCTACAATGATTATTTATTTACAAAATAGTTAAATACATATAAATGTGATACAATTAATTTTTACTCAATTTATATTTTCGAAAGTAATAAAGTGAAAGTTTACATTCGTCTAAGGAGGGCGGTGCTAGTAATTTAATTTCCCACTCTCCTAAATTTTAGATCTATGTGTCTTAATTTTAATGATTGAATCTTAAATTTCTTCTAATTACTAGTACATAATAAAATCTGATATTACAAAATTTATTATATTATTTATTTGAATGATGTTAAGTTGGTTCGGTGACTGATCTCGAGTACTTATGAGGTGTTTTAGAACCCTCTTTTCAAGTTAATCCTGATGAACCAGTCCCAACACAATTATTTATTACAAATGATTATTTATTTTATTTTTAATTTATTTTAATGTTACTAATGATAAATTCCTCTGGATATGATTTCGTTTGTTATTTAATTTTAACCCTCGAGATCTGTCTTTACAATGAAATGAAATATTAATGCTACTTACATAATTTTTGTTCCCACTCTCACACACTTTGCACTTTTATTTGATTTTTATAAACACCCTTATTGACTTTTATTAATTTTATGTTACATTTCACTACTGCACTTTATTCCTTGGTTTTGATGGTTCCAGGATCCATTTGATGTATCTAACTTGATTGAAAACTTTGTTTAATGATTTTATATTTTAGTTTGAAAATGTATCTCTTGTTACTGATAATGAAGTTACTTTATTAAATGATTAATGTAAAAATAAAACTGATGCATCTCGAAAGGTTTGGTCTAGGCGTTGATTGATTGAATTTTAGTTGATGACAGACCTCGTGTTCTCTCCAAAATTTCCCCACCACACAGTTTCACGATTTGAATTTTCCTTTCCTTTGATTGGTCTATTTGAATTTTATATTGTTTTGATTGGCTTTCCAGTTTTACAGATTTGGCAGTATTTATCGCGTGTCTGCTCTCGTTGATTCACACAGAATAACGCAAAGCAGTGTATTTGTGTCTTAAGTAATTTAAGCTGGTACATCCGTTGTAACTTCCTGTTGAAATACAAAGCTAGTCTGGCCTGTTTCTGTAGATTCCTTTATTATGGATTTATTTAAATTTTATTTTATAATATATTATTATAATTATTTTGTTATCGCTGATGTTAAAGACATTGGGTATTGGTGTTTCAAGTATTAGTGTTTACTTACCAATACTTACAGGCTTTATTAAACCAAGGCTTTATATATATCAAATAAAAGACCAACTCAAACAGTTTTGTTGGTACAGCTGTGCGCATGTACTATTTCCTCTGTCTTCCGTTAGAAAACGTTAGTAGCAAAAATGGCGACTAGTAAACAGAAATTTTTTGTTTTTTGCAGTTTTCAAGAACCGAATCTATAGTTACAGTGCAACATGCGTTCCGCATTAAGTTCGACTCTAGTCCTCCAAGTGATAATAACATCTGAGATGGTATCATCAGTTTGAAGATAGAAGCTGTCTTTACCAAGGGAAGAGAATGGGACGACCAAGAGTGACTCAAGAATACGTTGAATGATTGAGAGAGTCTTTTATGCATAGCCCCCAGAAATCAGTTTATGATGCCTGTGTTTTCGAGAGTTTTAAGAAGACGCTGACAGCTACGTCCTTGTTGTTTGCAGATGTTACAAGCTCTAAAGCCTACGGACTACTGTTTACGTGCCAACATTGCAAACGATATGTTGCTGCATGAGGATGAAGATTTTCTGGATCGAATCTTCTTCAGTGGTGAATCGACATTTCACCTATGTGGACGTATGAGCACTCACAATGTGCGCATTTGGGATCAGCAAACAGCAAACCCCCTCGAGATGATACAATTGGAACGATACTCCACTAAATTAAATGTATTTTGTGCCACATCACAACAGAAAGTTTATGGGTTTTTCTTTTTTGCAGAAGTAACTATAACCGGTGTTTCTTATCTTGATGTGCTACAACTATGGCTCTTTCCCCAGTTATTTAAACAAATACAGTTAATGAAATTAATTATACTGAGCATGGTAGAAAGCAACACTTGCATGACATCACAACTCAGTTTTACTTATGAAAAGTATGTTGGCATGGAGTCAAGGTAACGTTGTAGGCCAGTCGGTAGAGGTAATTTTAGACCAAAAGTTCCAGTAATTTACAATACGGCTGATTTTTTTTATAAGTACATTCAAGTATGTAGATTAACATAAAAAAAAGTTTACCAGTCTATCGATTTCCCAAAGTCGAAAAAAATCGATGATCTTTTTTTTTTCGATTATCCTTAATATTTCGAGCTGGGATGAAGATAGAGAAAAATAAAAATACCACCTTGTAGGGGAGGTATTTTTCAATAAAAAAGGTCATATGTATTTATTTCTCCGAGCAATGGTTTGTCTGGAAAAAATTCGATAATGCAGGTATGTATTTTGCAGCAGGGGAAATCACTAAAAGGGGACATCTTATTCATATATGAAGCGTTGGCTCATTCTAAATTGGCCAAATTTTAATATATCGAATTGAAACTTGACATAGGTGTTAAAATATATATTTTAAACATTTATGCTGAGTCTCAGCTTGTTATCTTGAAAATGACCCGATCTAGAGCCTCTTGACTCATCAATGGGTTTCTCGATTTTAGGAGTACCGGACCCACGAACTAATTTTAATCGGCTCCAGTTTAGAGAATTTTCAAAATATCAACCTGAAAGTTTTTACATTTTGCTAACCCAGTTTCCAGTTATACTGGCTTTTACTATTTATCAGCCGGTGGACCCCTCATAGTAATTTAAGTTGGAAGGTAAACATTCTAGCAAAACAGATAAGTAATCCAGTAAAAGTTTGTGAAGTTTCTTTAAAAAATCCTTTGTAAAATTATACGTCAATATCTTTTCTTGTTAGGTTAGGATTAATTTGCATGTACCGGTAAGTCCTTTTAGTTTTTTTTTATTTTGTGTGTAAGGGAAGAGTTTTGAAACTAATTTTAAGAATACGGTTTTTACTATTCTATATATTTTTTGTTTGCAAACTACTAATATTTTGGATTTCATATAATCATAACATCCATAGGAATGAGAAATTTTAAAATTACCAATGCTCGGAAATGTTTGGCTATCAAGATTCCTTTTTAGAAATCGCTGCAACAAGTACTAGATGGCTACTTTGTGTACACTGTTAGCGATCCTAAGTGGCCCGATTTAAATTTACAAATTTACCAAACGGATTCTGGAAACAGACATTAAAACCTACAATTCTAGTGGAGGAACTAGCAGCGGAGGAGAAGAGAATGGCAGGCTGCGCGCATCAGGATCTCCTCCGCTGCTGGTTCCCCACTGTCAACATCGGCGCATCGGTTGGTCGCAAATTTACGCGTTTCGCACTATGTTCGGAAGCATTTTTATCATATTTTTGTAACCTTATTAAAAAATTGAAGATATACAAATTATAGGTTTTAATGTCTGCTTTCAGAATCCGTTTAGTATATTTTAATCGGGCCACTCAGGTTAATAGGGTGCATTATTATGCAAGATAATGGCCTAAATTGTTTATACTGCAATTGTGCAAAAACTATTAATGCGACAGATTTAATCTTTTGCCTGTTTGAAGTACACATAATATACAATGATTTTCCGAAAGATCTGTCCTTAAAATTGTAAATTAACAATGCTATGAATTTTTGAAAATTTTTTAAGCTTTTTACCAATTTTTCTCGGTGAAAAATGGTCTGATCTAGGTCTATAAAAAGAAAATTTTTGGTAGGTTTTTTAATACCCTACAAATGTCTCATTATAAGTATCGTGATCCATTTATAACTTTTTATAATATCAACGAAAAACCTAATCCTAATTTATTGATATTTTTGTATATAAAAAATGTGCAAAACCTCCTTGCCCGATAGTTTTTGTATTTTACATTCCTATGTGCTACTCTTAAAGTCACTATGGATGTTGCTGGGTGTTAAATTCAATAAAAAAATTTGCCTTTTTCTCTGTTTAATGGGCTAATTGTTTGTATAGATCGCAGATCACAGAAGATGGAGACATTGTAGTTGAAACACGTACACTTGAGTAAATAAATGTATCAGTTCTGAGAATCTGTGTTCAAGTTTTATTCTATCAAGTATATCTTCTCACAAGTCAAGCTCAGTATTTAATTATATTATAATTAATAAACTAGATTAGAATAGTATATTTTAAATTAATAAGATCAATATATATATAAATCAGTTTTAAATAACTTGCTTAACCCCATATTTGAGGTTTACTACTTACTTGTAATTATTCAGATCCTCCTTTGTGATGATCCCTCCGCCATTTTGTATTTCCTGAACAAGTCTTTCAGTTAAGCTGCCGTTATACAGTTCATCCGCCTTCAGGTCACCATAAGCCACCGTCCTCAAGGTTTGTGCTAATTGCGGTCGTGTCATATTGTCTCCCAACTTTACCAAAGTGTTGTTGACTACCAGAAAGTTTCTGTGTAACACAAGTACGTACAATCAGATCATCCCAGAATGGCTGCAATCTTAAGAACAGATTCGGTAAATAATATTAACACGCATGGAAAATTAAATCCATCCACACATCCATTTTGTATAATAGTTGTACCTAATAATCTACACTCGTTTATAGGTCATATTTCAAGCTATGGGTTAAGTTATAATTTTAAGCAGCGACATTTTGTTTACAAATGCTACATGCTCACAAAAATTCCTTTATCAGCTGTTGGCTTGATAAATCTCAACATCATCTATAAATATACATGCAATTTCTCTAAGAGTGTATACAAATCTAGGTGCAAAACCTATAATTATAGATCTTAAAAAAATTATGCTATCATGAGTAATTTTAAAGATCTCATAGATCTACGTTTAGCTTAACCCTTAACAAACACCATATGTTTAAAAATAACAATATATAACACCACTGTAAGCTGCAAATAGAATTAAGATTGTTTCTAATGTGGTTTCATGCGAGGTATTCAGTCTATTAATTCCAAAAAAATGCAGTAAACCGTACAAGTGATATAACATTGACAAATATCTGGAGTGGCTCAGTTGGCAGAGCGTTACCACGAAGTAATTTAGTTAAGCTGGGGAAGTGAATAAGCAGACAAATTATTACAAATCAATATTTAAGTTATTATTAAAAATAAATAAATTGTATTTCTGTAATACAAAAAAATAAATTATCTTCCAAATAATTGTATTTTTTTTTTTAAACACTAAATATACTCTCTGTGGACAACTTGCAAAGAACAACTGCATTAAAAATTAATTTCCTGTATTAAATAAGATCGTACTGCCTTAACTTAATTGCAGCATATCCACTTAGTCCAGTCAAATTGTGTTTTTCGCATGAAAGTTTTGGGGTAGTTTTGGTTTCTTCCATTTTATATGTATTTTGGGGTGCTGAATCCGAATCTGAGGTTTGCCTACAAAATTTCGTGACGCATCATTAAAAACAAATGCAAAAACATGTAAAAAATCATGAGTTTTGGCGGTTTTTTGCTTTTAAATCGAAAACTATCAACTTTTCGTAAATTACCTTCCTATTAAAAAAGAATGCACATAAAATTTACTACAAATTTCAATCCATAAGTAATTTTCTCCGACGAACCGTTTGGGCTCAAGCGCTAATTGAAAATTTCGTACTTCACCTGTCTCCCCAAAAACCCACATTATCCACGCCAAAACTTTAATTTAACATATTAAACGTTGTCAATTAGTGAATTCCTTCCTGTTCTCTTCATATACCTTATTTAGATCGTAAATGTGAAGTTACAAATAATTTTTTTAAAAATTAAATATAAAAATGTTCAAGTTATATGAAGTCCGAAATTTTACAAATTTAGTTACACAAAGTTAAAATTACAAAGAAAATCTTGAAAAATTATTACCTATTATTATATTGTTTTATATATTACATATTATGATTATATGTATATCACATTATTATGTTAGGCATTGTCGTTCAGAGGGTCCTGGTTGATGTTCTTTGAAGGCGGCGGATCCTAGCCCAGGTTCGGGTTGTTCTATCGTAGGGACTTCTCATCTGGAAATGAAATAGGTGGTGCGAAAATAACAACTTTGATTCTACCTCAAGTAGAGATGAAAGTATGTTTTGTTGAAAATTCCAAAAACTGGGGGTGCTGATCTCATGCAAATACAAAATGTTGATTTGAAAAACCCACAAGTTTAAAACTTACAATTACAAGTAATTTCTGGTTCACAATAAAAAAGGATTTATAATAATTCGACCACGCAGCTGGACCGCTGACGTGAGTTCAGCAAATTTCCAAAATTAAGTTTATAGGCCTATGTTTTAGGGTTTCAACCAACAATTTGGGAAGTAGTCTACTCATGAAGGCGTTGAACAGCTGTCTGTGTGTACACAATTTATTAGTAGAATTTGTATTGTATTTATATAGAATTGTATATCAGGGCTACACAGGTCAATCAAAATCACCAAAAGCCCACCAACCAATAAAATCTTGCCTCACCACTGTCACATATTCATTTAAGGTAAGGGACCAACAAAAGAACAGTTGTGATAATTAATTAGGATATCACTGTCCTCCACAGCTTGCTGTGAATTATTTTTTGGTCATAATATTTTTCCATTAGCATAAATTTCAACCGGCTCTTGTTTTTGGAGTTTGCAAGGAAACTCTCCTGCGAGACAGAGGGCACCATCGATTCTGTAAACGATATTGCAGCAGATTGTTTTCTTTGCGCTCTTCTCAATCGTTTGGTGCTTTCACAATCTTTACCAGGATAGCCATCGAAAATGACTACTGCATTTGATTTGTAGTTTCCCTTCACATATGATACATAGTAGCAGCACATTTCTGAATACGTCTGGACGTGGGTGCAATTTGACCCAGTGTAACAAAAACCCTTCGTCGATGACATATTTTGCATCTTTCAAGTCCGAATGTTCGGTCGGTGCAAACGCCTTGTACAAGTACTTGGCCTTGGCTCGTGTGTGAAGGAATCGAATGGAAAGAAAAGGGGCTTTTAAACCAAATGGGCAGTTATAAAATCATTTGGGGAGGCCGGGAGTTAATAAATAAAATCAAAAGACGATAAAGACGGAATTATATTTGCAAGCAAAAAATGTAATATAATGTGGTTTTGAAAAGGTTTTATTTCCACGTTTTTATTAACTTGCTTTCTTGTCTGTTCAGTACATCTTTTGCCATCGATTTTAAACTAACTTCCCGATGAGCTAGAAACTTGAAACTTAAACATAACTCTGAATGTCAATGCAATTTTAACTCGCATTCTTGTCTGCCTAACTGTTTGTTTGTCTATTCGATTTTAAACTAAGTTCTCATTGAGCTAGAGATTTGATACGTTAAATATAACTCCCAAGTGAAGACTAAAAAGCCTAAAATATTATTGAATTAAAAATAATTTAGAATGCAAATTTTTTTAAACTGACTACGAAGTATACAATAATTTCTCCTAGCCATGCAGATTTATACAAATTTAGTCTGTTTTAAAAACGTGGTATATTAAATTTGTTTTTTAGTTTATAATATTATATTGTTTCATTACTTTAGATAACATAATAATTGAAACCAGTCACATTGTATTCAGCTTAAACGTAGGATAAATTCACTAAATGACAGCCTTTAATAATAAATTAGAGCTTTGGAGTGGGAATGTAGGTTTTTGCGGAGACAGCCGAAATACGCCAATTTTCAAACTGGCGCTTGAGCTCGAAAGGTTCCACGGAGAAAATAACTTATGGGATGAAATTTTTAGTATATTTTATGTACATTCTTTTTTAATAGGAAGGTTATTTAATACAAGTTGATAGTTTTCGAGTTAAAAGCAAAAAAGCACCAAAACTCATGATTTTTGACATGTTTTTGCATTTTTTTCAATGATGCGTCACGAAATTTTGTAGGCAAACCTCAGATTCGGATTCAGCACCCCAAAAAACATATAGAAAGGAAGAAATCAAAACTACCCCAAAACTTTCCCGCCAGGGGCTCTTTTAAGCACAAATTGACTGTATTTAACTGTTATACACCAGGATACAGTATTTGTTTTAAGTTATTTTTGCAAGGTATGTAATCCCAACTGCTAATTATATTACTGGCACTGTATATGTAGAGATTATCATAAGATGGCCATGTGATCTGTGCTGACAACCATGATAGTTTTATCTCAAATTTATCAGTGGCTTAATTTTCTGGCGTAGTCATAAAATCTGAGTTATTATTATTATTTTTTAGGCGAAAACCTTACTGCTTATCGGTGCCGTTTATTATTGTTCAAACACTTGTAGCACCATTTTTTTACATTAATTTCAAAAAGTAGGTTTTTACATTTGGTATGGTTTCACACATATGTAACTAGGGTGTTAGTTTGGAGAGAGTTTGGAGCAGTGTTTTTTTTTTTCAAAAACAAGAAAGGTTTAAACAAATTTTTTCGTTTCCAGTTTTTTTTCAGGTTTTGGTGTTTGAAAAGTTTTCAGTTTCAGGTTCAGTGAATGGGTGGAGGAAATGAAGGGGAGAGGTGTGAAAGGGATTGTAGATTGTAGATGTAAAAGTAGCTTGGCCATTTCATTTGATATCATTGTACTTTGTGTTTTTTCTTATTTAAAAAATTTTTTCTCTTATACACCTTTTTTTTGTGATTGAATGATTTTATTTTTTTTAAGGTTGGCGTTTTTTTACTTTTTTGAAGTTTTTTTCGGTTTTATATCACGTGTATTTTTTAATAAAAATATTTATTATTATGCGTCAAAATACACCTACAGACCAAGTTTCGTCGAAATAAAAATCAAAATCCGTTTGGTAGTTTTATATAATCAATATGAGACCTCCAATCATCTGTTCTGCATAGTATTTTCAACGCGTAATATCTCCGCGAATTTTAAACCTACAACATTCTTCTTGGTCTCATTCGAAAGGTATTCTTTCAGACAACAAATTTCATATATCGATATATATCGATCAATCATATCGATATTATCGATTGGGGCCATATCGAAATCTTTAGACACTGCTACAGCCTCCCCATATGAACGGATTTTGCTGAAATTTGGTATGGAGATCACGTTTGCATTGCAGAAGTGCCTTTTGTATGTTACATCTCTTGACCCAAAATTTTTGAGCACTTTGGGGTGGTTCAAAATTTTGAAATTGCGATAAAACGGGTCAAATGACGTTTTTTCGAAAAGATTCTATTTTCCATAGGCCTATTGTTTTTTCGTCGAAATACACCTACATACCAAGTTTCATCGAAATCCGTTTGGTAGTTACTTTGTTTTAATATGTATAGCTGAAGGAGAATAAGAAGATTACGAAAACGTGTCATAAACGCCATTTTCAGCGCCTCATATCTCCGCGAATTTTTCACCTAGAAATGTCGTTCTGGTCTCATTCGACTTGTATTCGTCCAGACAACAAATGTCATAAATTTCATTGATGTCGGTTACGTAGTTTTTGAATATGAACAACGTCAAAACGCCGTTTGTTGTACTTCGGTAGTATAAGCAGTCGGTTCCCTGCCGCCAGTTCGTTTCGCGCGTTCGTTGTTTTGGGCGTTTGTTATTTTTTTTTAAGCTTGGCGGCAGGGCGACCGCCCTGCTTGATAGAAATTGTAGACGACTTTGGTGGAAAAACAATTAATTGAAGTATCTGTATCAAATAATAATTATTGTTGTTCTTCACTTGATTGCAAATAAAAAATGTAAAAATAAACAATGATCACTGTGTGCTCTAACAATGAAGACACATACCGTATTTATGAATAAACGGTTACTAGCTGACCCGTGCGAAGCATTCGCATTCTAACTTACTTAAATCCCACTTAATTAAAGTACACACCGTATATTTAGTATCGTATATTGCGTATAGTGCGTATTTAGTGCGTCATGGGCATAACGGCAGCTCTCCAGCTGGGCATTGTTATCATCAGTGTTGCCAACGACAGGAAAATGTCCCTACAACTTACTTGATCTTACATCAATGTTACTTTCAGATTCTTTATTATTATTTTTTTTCCGTATAATTAATTGTATTTTGTATATTTTTCCGGTGTAGCAGTTAAGGAAAGCTTTAAAATGATGCCTCATTCATGTAATTTGATGGTGTATTAAGGAAGTTATGGCGTACCGACAAAAAAATGGCCTTGAGAAATAATATATGTGATAATCACCTTGTTGTATGACTTAGCGAGATCTTATTAGTGCAACATGTTTCACTGGCGCCATCTTCAGACAGACACTCAACAAAACACTAAACAACCCCCACACGGCATCTAAAATGTTATTTTGTACACATCTTATATTTTTGATAACAATTGGCTGTTAAGTAGCCTCGTGTTATCCTGGCTGACTAGAGAGTCATAAGTAAGTAACATGTCGTGTAAGTGTTGTTTATTGTTTTATTTTGAATGTCAGCCTGAAGAAACCCGCAGGGAAACATGCCACACTAATAACATAGACATACAACAATTTATTTATCATGATTTATTCATAAATAAATCAAGCCGAAGTCTAAAGAGAATTTTTAGAAACGTATTTAGGTTACCTTAAACCCTCATTAGCAAATACCAATTCTCCTGATGTCGCTAAGTTATTTACCAAGTGTTGGTTTACAGGAATTCCTTCTTCGCACATTTTAATTGCTGGCTCAAACAGTTCACTCCAATTCAGTTTTCCGTACATCTTCCAAGCTTCATAATAACCTTTCAATTCACCAGGCACTCCAATAGCTAAAGCACCTGCAAACACAACGTATATATAGTACGACTTTCTAAGCTCTGCAATCTTACTTGCGAAATGTTAGTTATTTTTTAGAGAGCCACCGATCTGGAACAAAAATTATATAATATCCAGCTCCATGGCGGATGTGAAACATTTTCTAATTAAGTAAGAAAATGAATACTACAACATTTGCATAATTATTTATCTTTGGTGCATGGGCAGTTTCAGAAAACAAAATTAAGGTGTGTCCATATACCGGGTGTCCCACGAAGAGGTCCCTATTTTTGAATTATAGAACGATGCACTGATGACAACGAAATAGAAAACAGTCATACGCTTTGCTGAACAACTCTCGAGGTATCAACAACAGTTCCTCTTCGATCAACCTCATTAGTCATCGTCTGTCGCAATGTTATGACAATAAACCTTCTCCTTCAAAAAGCCCCAAAGAAAAAAGTCAAGTCTGGAGACCTTGGGGGCCAGTCCATGAAGCTGCTGCCACGACCTATCCAACGGTTAGGAAGATTTTGGTCCAAAACTGCTTTGTCCACATTAGCATAATGCGGAGGAGCTCCATCCTGTTAGAAAAAACGTCTTTCATCTCAGGCTGAGAAAGATGAGGAACTATGTGATTGCTTAAAACTTATGCATACCTTTCTCCAGTCATTGTTTGTCGGGATATGTCATACGACAAAACACCATCCTTGGTAACAGCAGCCCAAACTGTTATACCTGTTGATTTTAATTTCTCTTCTTGTAAGATATGTGGATTTTTTGTGTTATAGTAATGACAATTATACCTGTTTACAGTTCCTGTTCGATAAAATGTCGCTTCATCTGAAAACACGATTCCTTCATGCCATTTGCTATCTACGTCAGTCTTTTCAATTATTTTCGAACAAAATTCCAATCGTCTGTCAGGATCATCTTCAAGCAGTCCGTGAACTAAATGAGTTTTATAATGTTTGATTTTGTTCTTTTTGGCATACCTTTGGACAGATGACTTCGGTATCCCTGTAGCAGATTCCACCTTTCTTACTGAATTAGGCGTATTTGGAGATTCCATGAAAGCAGCACATACGATTTCTTCATTTTCTATGTTGGAGGATCTATGGTATTTTTTTTTTGTATTGACCCCGTTTCTAGTAGGATAGTCTTCCACTTACGAATAGATTTCCTTGACGGTGGAACTACACCTGGGTACCTTTCCCTAAAACACCTTATTGCTTCATAATCATTTTCAAAGGCAATAGCCCAGGAACAACATTTCACTTTTTGCTCAGTTGAAAACGGCATGGTACATGAAACACTTTACAATGCAACTTAATAACAAATGCCAATGTTTATTACCAAATATGGTCATTGTTGTGGATACACGCAGTCAGCTGATAGATTTAAAATAGTCTAAACAGCTGTAGCTGTTCCTATTCTAAATAAAAATAGGTTTACCCTTAAAATACGATTGCTAATTTTGTTGTTTTTTTGTTTTTCCGCCATTTTGTTTGGATCAGTCAGAATTAACTGATACTCAGGGGTATTTCTTTTACATATGTGTTAGTCACGACTGTAGAATTTCAAGTCTGTAGCGTGCTCTATACGTCTGTCATATCCATTCAAAAATAGGGACCTCTTCGTGGGACACCCGGTATATATTACAATAGAACTCCTCTAATCCGTCACTTTTGGAAATGGGAGTATGGTCGGAATGCAAAACATGTTGGATTATCAGAAAATACAGAAAATTATGCGCTGAATAAACCAAACATCATGACATTCAACGTTGGTTCCAAAGATCAACGGTTCACGCCTGACATGATAAAAAAACACACAACCGTCTCTCGAAAATTAAAAACTCACAAATAAATGGTTTTCTTATCGGGAACAGGGTCCCGTTGACCAATAGTGAACCGAATGCGGAAGGCCTAATGAGTGGTTATTGGCGATCTGCCATTTTGAATAAACTGCTCCACGACAAAAGCTCGATGTTCACCAGACCAAACCATGGCGTATACTGAAAAGTTACATATGCAGCTATTCCAAGACACGCCCCCACCCCTCTATTCTGTCGGTACTGCTTCAACAATGGAGGCAGCCATTTGAGTGACGTATTGTTTAAAACACATTAATATTGCATATTCTTAAATGGCATTATGTGTACTCTTTTTAAATGAAAATAACAATATCATATCTTACTTGATTTTGCTTTTACTAGCTCCCCAAATAGGGGAGTTCTTTCTGCCGCACCCAGTATACAGAGTGAGGCATAAGTCAGTTTACTGCTACAGATTGTGTGACGATTGTGAGAGCTTGTCTACAGCGAGTATTGTGAATGTTCAACTCTGAAGGCTCTATTTGTTGAGCTCTGCTGCCAGCTGTACTTGACCCTTATTCATGATTTAGAAAATAAATGTTTTTCTGGAAGTATTATTCATTATATTTAGTATTATTATTATATTTTGGGCAGACTTGAATTATTATTTTGATGGTAGACTTGAATTTCAAATCTTGGCCGTCACGGATAATTATTTGTGTTCACTATGTAATTTGCAACAAAATTAGACAGTTTTTCATTTTGTCACTGGGTCTCCTTTTTGTTATCTGCCATTAAGTGATTGATTCAGGAAACTTTTTTTATTGATTTTGAAAGATACTTATAAGGAAAGTAATGGTGGTCTATAGGAAATTTTTGAAATGTGCTCCGAAGTTCAAATTGGAATTAATTTGTGAATTTTATTTTTTAAACTGTACAGCACTAAGGAATTTAATTAGGATATTAGAATTTTATTTATCTGTAAAATTATGTGCTTGGTTAATTAAGGTTTTAGTTTTAATCATTTGAGCTTTGAAGATAGAACATTTTCTGCAGGGATAATTTCTGGATTATTTTTGTAGGCTACAATTAATTATTATCAAAATTTATTATCATCAGTTGTCTTGTTATAACTAGGTTGTGAATTCGTGCAACTGTTTTGTGCGTGAGTTAGACAGTGTGGGTGTGTGTACCTGTTTGTAAAAAAGTGTAATTTGCCGGTCATTTCAAGTTAAATTAAGTGTATGCTACAAATATTTGTTTTGATTTTGATTTGATTAGAAATAAAATTTATAATGTTAAATTGTTTTTCCATGATTTTGTAAGCAAAATAAAAGAATGTTTTCATGCCAAAATTTAAAAAAAAACTCATTAGGCCTATTAATAAATTGTGCTGTGTTTTGTAACTGCAAAATTATTTACACATTTACTTAAATCATAATAAATAGAGAAAAAAAGCTATTACTAGAAATGCAAATTTTCCTTCTGTAAACATAATGGCAATATAACAAAAAATATTTAAGTAGTAACAATAACATTAATTTGAGCGCCACTTTTCTGGTCCTTCGCTTCCTCCTTGCCAAAGTAATTTATAAATGAAATAAAATGTTTTATGCAGTCAGATTCAGTACCAAAATGAATGCTTAGGTTATTCATTCAAGACAGAATTTGCAGCTTTTGCTGAAATTTTTATTGGGGCACTATACAAATTTGTAAGGAAGGATTCTAAAGTAATTGATAGCTCACACAAAAACTCTTCATAAAGATGTTCTCAACTAGTGCTTTCAATATTATGAGAAATAAATGATTTGGCATGAAAAGGATCCAAATGTTTTTAAACAAATTTAATTTTCTATAAGGCTATTTTTAACTAAATAATTGTATTAATAGACATGATTTTGTTTATTGGGCGAGTGAAAATCCTCACGTTGCCATCTCTAAGGCGTTAATATTGCTGGAGTCATAGTTATGGCATGCATAAGGAACGGCGGTTTAGTTGGGCCTTACTTTTTTGATGGAATTCGGGAAGGTATCTGGAAATACTGTTTGAAAACTTACAAGTAACAGTATTATAAAACAGTCACATTTTTATAATACTTTGTATAATAAATTTCAATAATTTGTATAATATTGGATAAAATTATTTGGCACAAGACCTTTGCACTACAACTTCATGATTTGGAACTTTTTAAATGATAATTTTCATGGAACAGGTAGTAACAAGATACCCGTACTATATTTATAGTGGCCTACTAAATGCTACAATCAGTATAAGTCCAAAGAAACAAATCGAAAATAGTAAAGTTTTGTTCTAAATATATAAGTGTATGACATTTTGAAAACATCTGTTACTTTTAAAACGTTTTAACTTTTAAATAAATCGTATCCTATGCCTTGAAACATAGCCCACCTAGAAATGTTTACAATAAGACCTAAAATTAATCTATTCTAGTAAAACAACAGCTACATTTTTCTGATAATTTGCTGCTAATTCAGAACAACTAACCAGTTTTTGATGCTGTACTATTGCCATTGTACATATCCTTTGAAGCTGCTGCTGGCGCTGTCTCTCTTGCATTCAATGTAACCGCAGAGTTATTGGTCTTTGTATAAATTGTCATTAAGAAACCTCCTCCAATGCCCATACTTTGAGGACACATAAGTCCATCACACAGCATTGTTGCTATAAGAGCGTCCACAGCGCTGCCATTTTTCTCCAATATAGTTCTGTGAAAATATTTTGCATTGTTTTAAATTTCTTGTAAATATGATTGACCATCGAACTACTGATGTACACTTACGATACAAAACATAAAAACTTAAACTTTCAGGTGAAGTGAACTGTATTTTTAATGTTTGTATTTATTTTAAATTGATTTATTTTTGTATTGTCGTAAAAATTTTAATTTTTTTCTGAGGACCATTGCAGATAAACCGTAGTTCCATATAAACGAGTACCGGATAAACGAGGTTTTAATGTACCTTATGAAGAACACAATCCAAGAATTTAATGAAAATTCATTAAAATTATCTGGATTCTGAGGTTTTTGTATTTTAGGTGTTTGAGGCACTCTGTCAGTTTTTTAAAGTGTGTCTTTCTTTCAATTGTTTATCACTTTTAATTTTAATTCCAAGTGATTCCTATTGGTCCCTATTTGTATTATTTTTTTTTCGATGTTAGAACAGTTGTTTTTATGTTCTGAGTTCACAAATGATCTAAGGCAGACAAATCCAAAAACTTTTTTCAAATGCAGAGCTAAGGATCTGAAGAAAAGAGGCTCGGTAAAATGGCTGTCAAAATATTGACTTAAGGAAAACAATGTGACTGAAACTGTTAATCCTGAGTGCTTCATTACGATGCTCCAAACCTTCTTCTTCCCAGAACGTTGATGTCACAAAAAATGGAAAATGATGAGAGTATGGTTTCAACAAAATGGTACAACTGCACACACAACTCGTGATTCAGTGGCTGTCTTACGCGATCAGTTTCCAGGGCCCCTTATCTCCATATGTGGCAATATCCATGGCCTCCACCTTACCCTGATCTAAGTTTGTGTGACTTCTTTTTGTGGGGATATCTCAAGTCCCGAGTATATGTTGTTAAGCCACACTGCCTTGAAGATCTCAAGACAAAAATCCAAGAGGAAACCGTTCCACGACAGATGTTAATTGGCGCTACTCCGAGTTTTTGGGATTGGCTACAATCATGTATAAACATAAATGGTTCAAATCTGAGCCAAGTGATCTTCAAAACGTACATAGACTGACATTACCAACTTCCATTATGTTTTGTCATAAGTAAAAATATTTTTTAAGCAAAACTGACTGAGTACATTATATTTGAAAACCCTGCGATTTCCGTGAAGGTCTCTGTATTTAACAATTTCGAATTACCCCTACACCCTCAACCGCTCTTGAAGCAAAAACCAAAATTGAAAGCCTACTAAGGCTAATCTTACCATCATAAAAAATAAGATGCTTTCCAGAAATTGTATTCAAACAAAAAGTTTTAAATAAAATTTTGCTCTTATATATTTTAATATCTCATAAATAGCAGCTAGTTTGGTTGGAATGGTCCAAAAATAATTTTCTTCACATTAAAATGTTTGTCTCAACTAGATCTTTAAAATGTAGGCTTATTTTTAAATTTTTAGGTTACCCCACCACCTCCTCCCCTGAGATCCAACATTTGATAGCCTGGCTTTTTAAAAGCCGTCTTTCACTAAAAGACCAATAGGAATCTTAGAAATAACAAATTTAGAGAGTGTATTAGATTTCTTTATTCCATGCTGTACAGGTTATTGGTTTTATTTATTTATGGGCAACACTTTTAATTGATAAACATTTCATATACCGTTTGAGGAACATAATCCAAGACTTTTTTAATTAAAGTTCATTTAAAGTACCTTTGTTCTAAGTTTTTTTTGTATTTCAGATGCTTGAGGTACTCTCTAGTTTTACAAAGAGTGTTTTTCTTTCTCTAATTTATCAGTTTTTATTTTAAATATTGATGGTCCTAATTAACCCCTACTGGCCGCTATTTTTCTCTTTCGGTGTTGAAAAATGCATTTTCTGAATGGTGTAAGGTAAATAAATCCTAAAAATTCATAGCTGAGAATCTGGAGACAAGAAGCACAGGTGGCGTTTACACAACCATGTAGTTAGTTTATTTTCCAACTAAGAATTACTGAAAAATAGCACTTGAGGGTAAAATTGCTGTCAAAGTATTTACTGCATTAAAAACTAGTCTAGATTCAAAAAAATATTAATGAAATGAGCAGAATAATTACATATCAAAAAAGTTAACAGCAGTAACTAGTTTCAAAATTGCACCTTGCAATATTAAAATTAATATTAACACGTTCGCTACCAAGCGTCTCATATATGTGTCGCACTGTTTTTCGCCACAGACTATCGTGACACTGGGCTGGATTACACAAAGACTAGGACACACTGTTGTAACACAGACCATGAGTATGATTTTGTTCAAATGAGTTGATATACTTCTTAATAACCTAAAAGGTATGTCAAGCAATACCTATTCGTATTTTTAACTGTGTTCCATTCTTTTGAAGTCATCGCATCTATACCACGTTCAGTCTATGTCAAGAAACATGGTAAGTTTTTTTTATTAGGCTCAGAAGCAAAGTTAGTAAAACAAAGTGTTTTGACCAAAGTTGCACAACCAATAAAAATTAAGATTGAATTACAAAGGCGGAAAATTAGGTTTTCCCAGGAATTGTTACGTGAGAAAGCTGGGAGAAAGATTCCTGAGAACTTTGCCTCTTCGCATTCCCACGAAATAAAAAGGCGGGAAAACAA
>JAGFPH010004704.1:93628-113326 GCA_018207615.1 Philaenus spumarius
ATAAAAAGGCGGGAAAACAACCAACAATTGAGGTGTGAGAAAGCTGGGAGAAAGATTCCTGAGAACTTTGCGTCTTCCATTTCACACGAAATAAAAAGGCGGGAAAACAACCGAGAATTGAGGTGTGAGAAAGCTGGGAGAAATATTCCTGAGAACTTTGCCTCTTCGCATTCCCTCGAAATAAAAAGACGGAAAAACAACCAAGAGTTGTGGCTTGAGAAAGAGGGTAATTTTCATGAGAACTTAACGTCTTCATGTTCCCATGTTCAAAATCGTCAGAATTACAGATCAAGCACCAAGTATGAGCGCAGACCTTCTTACATACTGATATAAATAAATCAGGTCTTTAAAATATACTAGTACTTCAAAATTAGCAGTTAAATAACAAAATAACACTGCCACAAATAAGCGCTGTCAGTCTATTTTAATTAAACTAGACGTCACACATTTGCAGCAGCAGTCTCTGGATATGAAACCGGCCGTTTCATCATATCATATCATATCATTGACAGCTTAAACTTCATGCCAAGTTTGAACTCAATCAGTAAAACCGTTCTCTAGATATGAATTATTTTGTACAAAAAACAAAATGGCGGATATCTGGAAAACTAAGCGTTTTCGGACCTATGTTTATAGGAACTTTTTTCATTATTTTCACCAGTAGAACACGTCCTGCAATTCTTTCCGTTTCTTCCTGATACACCCTGTATATGCAACGCTAGTCCATGCGAATGGAAAAATTTTAATATGGCGGTAGTGAACGAGTTAAATAATTTGTTAAATGTATTTCTTCACAACATGCAAGCAGATAGTAATGGGATGTTCACGATACTCATTAATGCCCACCTGCCAATTGGTGCACACAGTTCTCCACAGCTCACAACAGCTGCTTTGGTATACTCTCCCAGTATGGACGCTGATGGTGGCGGCGGTGAAGTGACATCAGGTGGTTGTAATTCCTGATAACCTATGTTTCCTGTGTCTGCTGTAGTACTTTTTTGTGTAAGAAAGTACCACACTGCACCGACAATAGCTAAGGCTATAACTGCTGCTACCATGACAACAATGAAATTAGATTTTGTGAAGATTCTGCCAAACAAATATATATAAGCAATAATATTAAAGTAATTATAGCTATAATATAATAATAAAAAATACCTTTCTCACACAAACATCATCAATAAAAATGTACAATTTCTTTTATTAAATGAAATGCTTCATAGCATACATAATATAATTGAATACTAATTAATATAAATAAATGGAAGAACCCAAAAAAATATTTTCTACAAGTCATTTCAATGCCATTTTCAAATTGTTTAGTGGAGATTTGAGGTTAAAAAATATACATATATTGAGCAAGCTGTAAGAAAACCTTTAGTAAGTTAAGATTTATTATATGAATCTATTCCAATATAAATATTTCTTTCAGCTCAACCCTCAGGTGGAAGTTGATTTTGAATTTCCCTTAAGCTAAAGTTAAATTTATTTGACCCTTGATTTAAGGATTTAAGTTATCGAACAAATTTGAATGGATTTTATAATGTGCCAAAAATAAGGGAGTTTTTTTTTTAATCCCTATTATTTTCAGCCCTTGAGGTAAATTTTGATGTTATCCAAATAGGTTCAGACAAAAACATTTGCTAATATTTAGAAGATGTTCAACAACTTTAAATGCGCTCAATATTGACCATACTAAACCAGTAATAACGAACTGGTTGCTCTGCGACCCCTTTTAGTAAGGATTGTTCGCAAAAATGTTTTGATACAAAATATTGAGGTAATATTTTGAACACCTTCAAATGAATTAGATATCGTGAGTTAAATTTTAAAAAATCCCTATTTTTTAACCCCTTGAGCTAATTTGTTGGTACTACTTTTAGGAGGTACAATAACTTTAAACCGATGTAATATTTTTCATAGTAAGAGACTTATAGCTATTTTTCAGTTTTTCAAAAAGCCTTTTCATTTCTAACTCCTTGGTCTGATTTGCCCCCATCAACTAACTAGACCATGATTTTCCATTTATATATTTTATGTATATGCCAGGAAGTAATTTGTAAAAAAAAAATAATAATTAATAGAAATATTAAAGTATTTTTTAATAGTGTAATTTTAAAAACATAGTTCAAGGAACTGCATTAGAATTAATTAAACTATAAGTTTGTATTTATAAGTATTATTATTTATTAGTAGTTTTTAGGGGTACTTTGAACAAAATTGTTTGTCTTATTTGAGTTTCTATAATATAAGATATCATAGTCCTATACTTTTTATTTACTACTTTTGTTAGAAACCTTCTCAGGAACTAAATTTGTCGGTTAATCTATCCTTTAAGGGGAAGGTCAAAGATATATTAATATCTATGTTTAGCCCTGATCGATAAGTTATTATTTTATTAACCTTGCACTATGATTGGATATTTTTATGAAGTGCTTTACAGTACTTAATTATTAATACATAAAATTATCATTCATAAATTATGAATTTGTTTTCATTTTTTATTTGATTAGTTTTATTTGTTTTGATGTATTTGTATTGGTTACATTTTGCTAGTGTTACATAGTGTGATATATAATTAATAGTACTATTCGGATATAATAAATTATGTACCGGTATTAGTTAATGATTTTCTCTTTAATGAAATACAGTTTATTCTTACAGAGTACCACCTTTTTAAAGTTTACCTTATTTACAAGTACATTGTAATAAATTAAAGCACTTACCTTGAGACAGCCATGTTCAAAATACTCTTCTTTGTATTATAGTTGTTTTAACTGTAAACAAATTGTATGATATTAAAGTAATAGTAACTACGTAACTTAATAACTTCTTTTTAAAATCATTACAGATAAAAATGAACAGAAACAACATTTATGCAATAAAATAATGTATATTTAGAAGTGGAGTTTGAAAAAAAAAATTATGCACATCTAAGAAAGTATAATTTTGTATTTTTCAGATTTTGTTTAGTACTATTTCACAAGATCGTAAAGGAAGTTAAGAGTTTTCTAAAAAAATATTTTGTGTACCGGTACTTAATAAATAAATTATACGTTTTTGAACTACGGTACCGGTACTCAAAGTATTGTTTTAAAATTTATATTCTACTTTATGTGATTAAAACAAGGATAATTTTAAAAGTATGTCAGATACTAGCAACCTCATATTATATTTCACTCAAAATTTAATATAAACACTGATTTTTACACTGTACCTGAAAATAATAGCTTTTGTCGCTATCAGAAATAATAAGTAATTTGATGTTATAGTTTCATAAGCATGTTCTGTTTATAGAAAACACTTTAAAGGCCCATTTTCCAGTACTATTGTGATTGGTTTTCTAGTTGGATGTGGAATGCACCTTCTGAGTTAGTTCCTAGGTGTGTTCCTCGATACGGTGCTCGTCAAAGATTAAACCGTAATAATTTTAAACCAAGATAAGACTTTTAGTGTTTGAAACACCCAAAAGATTACATCTAAATTCATGGCAATGGAAATAAAACAATATAAGCATTAATAAACTGTAACTAAAGAGATATACAAGAATGAGTCTCAATAAAAACATAAATTTAATAGGCTAGATTATAGGCCTACATGAATGATTATAAAAACTGCAAGAAAACGGTAGGCCTACACATGAAATAACAACACTGAGCAGAAGTCTTTAAAATCTCAAAAATATACAGTAAATGTATTCTTTTTAAGTAAGCAAAGCACAAATGTTAGGTTAGGACTATAGGCTACAGGGTGTCCCCGAACTCTCTGGACCCCTTTTGTGGATATGTTCCTGGGATCGAGACAAACATATTTCACAGTATAAACATTTGTCTACGGGGCTTATTTTTTCATCTGTCTGTATGTGTTTTTTTACAAAATACTTAATATTTTTGAAAGTAGAAAGGATATTGAGCTCAAACTTTGTATACCTATTTGTTGCGTAACGTTTTATCATTGTACGAAAAATTAGAACATTATTTTTAAATATTTTCAAAATGGAGGCCGTTTATAACTTTTAATGTCAAATATCTCAAAAACCGCTAACTTTACAAACAAATTACAAGAGACAAAAAAGTTTACTTTTTTAATGATAAACACACTGGTTATTTTATTTTGTCTGTAGCTCAACGGATAACAGAGATATTGAGAAAAAAAAGGAAAAATGTATTTCTTGGTAGTTGTCAACAGTACCCAGAATTACTCTAGAAACAAAATATTTTAATGTTATTATGAGCTAAAATAATCAGTTATTTGCATTATGTTCCGAGAACTTTCTGAGCTGTTTCTACTAGCAAAAAATAATGAAAAAAGTTCATATATTCATAGGTCCGGAAATGCTTCGTTAGAGAGTTCTTACCCGTGTTTCAGATTACGCACAGAAATGAATCCCGCCTATTCAAATATGTAGGACGTTAATTAAGGTGTAAAATTTAATTTAATTTACGTAAAATGAACAGATAATTTAAAAAAATAGGAACCAGTACTGTAACTGCAGTAATTGTTGCAATATTTGACCCAAAACGCAAAATTCGGACAAAAAATTGAAAATTAATTTCTGGAACTTACCATTTCAAGAACTAACAACAATTTAACGTTTAAAATCTATAGAAAACCCACTACAACAGACCAGACAATACATGCCTCATCGCACCATCCAGATCAACAGAAATTGGCAGCTTATAATAGTCTTATACATCGACTTCTGACCATCCCTATGTCTGCGTTGGATTATAACCAGGAATTGCAAATAATAAAACATATTGCCGTTGCCAACGGTTATACAACTAAAATTATTGACAGACTAATTTCGAAGCACAAAAACAAACGCCCTATAGCACCTAATCCTAACACCTCAAAACCAAGATACGTGTCAGTTGAATATGGAAATAGTTTAAATTATACATTACGAAATGTAATGAAGAAAAACAATATAATCGTCACATATAAAACCAGCAATAAACTTGAATCCATTCTACAATATGAAGCTAGGCCTAGATTGGACCCGCAACTCCAAACAGACATTTATAAAATCAAATGCAGTGATTGTCCCAGGTTTTACATAGGCCAGACAGGACGTCCGTTTTACATAAGATACAAGGAGCACCTACCAACGAAAAAACTAACTGCCCCAAAATCAGGCTTTGCAGACCACCTTATGGATAGCTGTCATACATACAAAAGCTTCAATGACAATTTAGAAGTAATGCATGTTTGTAATAAAGGCCGAATTATGGATGCCACAGAAGAATTTGAAATTTATAGAGCAACGAAACTCCAATCCACAGCATTATTAAACGACCAACTATACTTCAAGTCAAACATGTTATTCGACACATTAATCCAGGCACTAAGTCCAACAAACTTCTAATGTGATAAGACATAGAGGGACAGAACCGGTACCAGTATCTAACTACCGAACGTGCACGATGTCGGAATAGTGCGTGGACTTTCCGCATGTTTTTACTTTCTAACTTTTTACGACCTCCGCATGGAGTGAAATGTGTTTTGTGTGTTTTTTGTGTGCAATATATATTTATGTGTTTTTTGTAAATTGTTCCTGATGATGGGTGAATACCCGAAACTGCGGTAGAACAAAGTAAGATAATACAACAAAAACAGGATTAGTAGACGTATTATAATGTACCGAAATCAATTATAATTCTTTTATTTTGTACAAAATTGTTTATTTATATTAACTTAAATTCCTTATTTTATAATGTGCATAATAATGTTGGATGTAAGAAATTATGTATAAATATAATTTATAGTTGGCTTTTATATAATTTTTTGTCATGATAAACTTATAGTCGTAAAAATTACGAATAGATACCAGTAACGTATCTCCTAGGTAGGTTACCGTTCCAAGTAAATGGGGCCTAGGGGTGATAAATCCCCAGGTGCCACTAATCTAGCCAGACCGGACGGGTATGTAGATGCATCTCTTTCAAAATCTGAACCGACCTTCACTCGATAATCTATTCACAAATTGAAATTTATTTTTTCTCTCCACAGATTTAAAGAAGTGTAACTTATAACATACAAGTTTTGCATCTACAAATTGCCAAATAATTAAATTTCTGCAGATGAAAATAATCTATTTATATTGGAAATAAGAAAAATCTTTTGATCACGACTAGGACATAACATTATAAATGTTTTATTGACCTAGTATGGCGTTCTTGAACGTATATCTCAGAATTGGTTATCCGTATTGGATTAAAACAAAGATAAAGAAAAACAATTAATTAAACTATTTGCTCAGTTTTACAATGTACCAATTAATGATACCTATCTGACCCGTTGCGAATACTTCACAAGTTAGGAGTAGGCCTACATTTACCTGATTTAACACGTTGATTTAATTCAGTTAATTAAGTTTATTTATTTACATTGGTTTATAAATAAGAGTTTCCCTATACAATATTACTGTGTAAACAAACAATCTACCAGCTGTCATGCTAGTTAAACAGATGGTTAATAGATGGCGTCTTTCATTAGGAACATACAAAGTATAATATAAAAGTTTTTTAACTAACTTTATTTTAAGCTGTTTGTCTATTTTTTGTTAATAGCGGGGAACATAAGATGTTTGAATAATTAATTTTGATGAAGAATTAAGGGAGCTATAACGATGGCAGAGATTCACTACCACAAGGGATCCAGGACCTGGTGGAGTATGCAGAGAGGAAGGGGTCAGACCTTATCCTTGGGTGCGACGCCAACGCACACAACGTGGCGTGGGGGAGCACCAATACTAATAAGAGAGGTGAGGCATTATTAGATTACGTTATCTCTAATAATTTAGAAATTATTAATAAAGGTAATGAACCAACTTTTGTAACTAAAGCCAGGAGTGAGGTGATTGACCTTACACTGAGTTCTGCAAGGGTGGCAAAAAGAATACATGATTGGCATGTATCATCAGAGCCATCTTTGTCAGATCACAAGCACATTTGTTTCAGGATAGGTGAGCTGAGACTAGAGCACCAGACGTTCAGGAATCCGAGAAGGACGGACTGGGAATCTTATAAGCATGATCTTGGTTTGAAGACAGGACTCATGACAGGTAAGGTCCAGGGCATAGATGAACTGGAACATATGTCTGATCGGCTCAGGGAGGCCATTGTTGGTTCCTACGAGAAACATTGTCCGTTGACACGTGTGAGGAACGTAGGAGCCGGATGGTGGACCCGTGAGCTGTCAGTCATGAGGAAGAGGGTTAGAGACCTCTTTAAGATCGCTAAGGCTGTCAACAACTGGGAAACCTATCATGACCTTCTATCCCAGTATAGTAGGATGATAAGGAAAGCCAAGAGGGACTCCTGGGGGAAGTTCTGCACGGAGATGGAGGGGGTGCGAGAGGCCTCCAGGATTCACAGACTCTTGGCTAAAGACCCAGTATCACCGGTAGGTAACATCACAAAAGCTACTGGAGAGATTGCGGTGGAACCGGGAGAGGTGCTAGAGGAGCTTCTTGTGGCACACTTTCCTGGCTGTACAGTAACTAGGGGCAGTGGGGGAGCACCCTCGTGTGACGGTGCTAGACCCGCTGCTACAATCAACGACTGGAGACTGGCCAGTCGGATAATTACGTGCAGTCGGATCAAATGGGCAGTGGGCACATTTGAACCATACAAATCTCCTGGGGGTGATGGGGTCAGACCCGTCTGTCTCCAGCAGAACGTAGATAGTTTATGGACAGTACTTTGCAAGCTATATAGGGCTAGTCTAGCAACTGGACATATTCCACGATCATGGAGAAAGACCAGAGTTGTGTTCATTCCGAAACCAGGTAAGGTAAACTACACCGATCCTAAGGCGTTTCGACCAATAAGCTTAACATCCATCCTGCTGAAGGTATTGGAAAAGATACTGCATAGGCATATATGTGATGGGGCGCTTTTAGAACGTCCGATTCACGCCAATCAGCATGCTTATTTGCCAGGTAAATCCTGTGAATCTGCGCTACATCACTTGGTGGGCAGAATTGAAGGAGCCCTGGAATGTAAGGAGGTAGCACTTGGTGCCTTTCTGGACATTGAGGGAGCCTTTGACAACACCAGAACAGAGACGATTATTGAGGCAGCCGGGAGGCGTGGGGTTGAAGATCTGCTGTGCAAGTGGATCGGGGCCATGCTTCGGGGCAGGACTGTAGAGTCTTCTCTGTATGGTGAGACTGTAGAGGTCAAAGTGGAGCGAGGATGTCCACAAGGAGGGGTTCTTTCGCCCCTTCTCTGGAACCTCGTGGTGGAAGATCTTCTCACAGAACTCAACAGCAATGGAGCATACGCGCAAGGCTATGCAGACGATGTTGTAATACTAGTGGTAGGTAAGTTCGTGCCAACTGTTACGGAGCTGCTTGGGGTGGCACTGGGAACCGTTGAGAAGTGGTGTAGGAGAACGGGGCTGAGTGTCAGTCCGAGCAAGACTCTGGCAATCCCATTTACCAGACGGAGGAAACTGGAGGGTCTTCGGCCCCTCAGCCTTCAAGGTAGTGAGATCACTATAACAACAGAGGTTAAGTACCTGGGAGTGATACTGGACCAGAGGCTGAACTTCTGTGCACAGCTCAATCGAATAATCGATAGAGGTAAGTGGACACTCATGGCGAGCAGGCGCATGGTTGGGCGGACATGGGGGTTGAGGCCTAAGCTGATGCATTGGCTTTACACCTCCGTGGTGAGACCGGCCATGACGTATGGCGCTATTGTATGGTGGACAAGAACAGAGGTCCAGGGCGTGGTGGCGAACCTGGCAAGGGTGCAGCGGCTTGCCTGTCTTGCCATCACGGGAGCGCTAAGAAGTGCTCCAAGTGCTGCCCTGGACTGCTGTCTGGACATTCTCCCCCTGGATCTATTTATTAGGGCAGTGGCCAGGAAGAGTGCTTATCGCCTCCAATGCGAGGAACTCTGGATACAAGGCCCAAGGGACTTGGGACACGCCAGGATAACCACATTGGTTGCCAGAGATCGGATGCTGGATATGATCTCGGACCATATGAAAACTAGATACTCTTTCTCAAAACCATTCCGGGTGGTAATACCAGACCGAGAGGAATGGTCAGAGGGAAGGAGACCCCTCCCTGAGCATGAGCTGGAATGGTACACGGACGGCTCAAAGACTAAAGGGAGTACAGGTGCAGGGATCTGTGGTGGATACTCCAGGCAGGAATGTGTGCTGCCAATGGGGGAAAATCCAACAGTGTTCCAAACAGAAATCACAGCTTTATTGGAATGTGCGAGGGAAAACCTAAGACTCGGGCACATGAATAGAGAAATCTGTATATACACAGACAGCCAGGCTGCATTAAAAGCCCTGAGCTCAAATGAGATCAGGTCAAAATTAGTCTGGGAATGCGCCGAATCCATCAAACAGCTTGCGGGCATCAACGAGGTTACACTCTGTTGGGTTCCAGGACATGCTGGAGTAGATGGAAACGAACGTGCAGATAGGCTGGCAAACAGGGCGTCAGCTTCTGACTTCACAGGACCGCAACCCTTCTGTGGCATATCCAAGACGACAGCCATGCAAGTGGTTGCCGACTGGGCAAGGATGGAACATAGTAGGAGGTGGAAGAACACTCAAGGCTTAAAGATGAGTAAGCTTTCACTTCTTGATCCATCAAGACAAATTGCATCGGACATCCTGTCATTAAGTAGGTGCAAGGCAAAAGAGGTGATTGCCCTGATCACAGGGCACGGCCACTTCAGGAAACATATGAAAAATATGGGTATCTTTACCGGAGATCCTAAATGCAGGAAATGTGGCCTGCAGGAGGAGACTGCGGAACACCTTATCTTCGAGTGTGAGAGGCTTGAGCAGGTGAGTCATAGAACCTTTGGCAGGCTGAACAAAGGACAAACAATACCTCAGGATGACCTTGTCAGCAAGATCCTTAAGTTCAACAGGCTTATGGATCTCGACAAGGGTAACTAAGGGTTCAACATCCTTAAGTGGGAGCGCAATAAGCCCAAGAGGCTGACGTGCTTAAGGTTTCGGACCGCCCACAGAAGAAGAAGAAGAAGAAGGGAGCTATCGCTTAGCGACAAAAAACACCTTTGAGAAATAATAGCAATGTAGTCGCGTAACGGCACTCTCCAGCTGGGTATTGTTATCATCAGTGTTGCCAACGCCAGGAAAATATCCCTACAACTTACTTGATCTTACATCACTGTTACATTCGGATTTTTTTATTCTCTTTTTTTTGGTATTTTATCGTATAATTGTATTTTGTATATTTTTCCGGTGTAGCGGTTAAGGAAAGCTTTAAAATGATGCCTCATTAATGTAATTTGATGATATATTAAGGAAGTTACGGCGTACCGACAAAAAAATGGCCTTGAGAAATAATATATGTGATAAATAAAAAACAGAACACAGTTTCTCATAAAAAACGTTTAATAATTCAAACGCGTTTCGATGGCCAGGTCATTGAAACGCGTTTGAATTATTAAACGTTTTTTATGAGAATCTGTGTTCTGTTTTTTTATTTATATAGTATATATATGATTTTTAACGACACCTCAAAACGTGTTCTGTGGACCATGAACGGTGCTCATTTGCTACTCCCGACCTTGGGTCCTACCATAAGGGCTACTGCAATAGCTCATTTTCCCTATGGAAATTCGCTAATAAAATCGAACAAATCATAACAAAGAGTTTGTAAACTATGTGACAAACTGCGGTGAAGTTCTGTATTTAACACTGAACATATCTATATAATAAAAATGAATTGCTGTCCCTTTGTAAACGCATCACTTGAGAACGGCTGGACCAATGTGGCTATTTTTTTGTTTTAAAATGTTCATAATAGTCCGAACTAGGTTTTTATATAAAGAAAAATTTGAAAAGTTTCCTGAAAAAGTTTCAAATTTGGAAAAAACTAAACAGCCTCTTCTGTATGGACTCAAGACCACAGTGCACTAAAACAGCTGTTCGTATTAAAAGCTTAGCAGCACATGTTTGTTTACATTCATTGCCATAGCAACTTTACTTAGCAATTATAATCAGTTTATTATTTCGGATTCTTTATTTCCTTTTTCGTATAATTGTATTTTGTATATTTTTCCGGGTAGCGGTTAAGGAAAGCTTTAAAATGATGCCTCATCCATGTAATTTGATGATGTATTAAGGAAGTTATGGCGTACCGACAAAAAAATGTCCTTGAGAAATAAATAATATATGTGATGGTGAGATAAAAATATCAATAGTTATTGTTTTTTACAACAATACCAAACATGTGGACAAATAATCAATTATTTTGCCTTAATAACCAACTTCAGTTCCAACTCAAAACAAAACAATATGGACTGATAAGTAAGGAAACAATAAATGAGGAATAAGAACGTTCATTACAGATTTGGACATACAATGTTTCAATTGTGCCGGTATGAAAATGCACGATGATGAATAATTTAGAATTAATTTCAGTCATTAAAACCAAACAACTTCTGTTAATTTGATTAGTATGGAAAAAGTCAATTTAGGAAATATTGATAATATATTATTTCATATTTTTTTATATAAATACCATTACATTAAGAGAAAAATCTCCATAAATACTATTGTGAAATGATACTGATACACATAATGTGTTGATGTAATTCTTCCTCTGATTATTGTAAACACAATCAACAAAAACACATAAGTAGGCCTACAATAATAACCCAACAGGGCCGTAGATGGGATTTTTGTTTGGGGTGGGCTGATTCTGATTGATAGTAAACCACACCGGGGTGTTTGGGGGGTACGGAATACCCCCAATTTTACCTCCCCCAGAAAATGTTTGAAATTTTAGGTACATAAAGCGAACTTTTTAGCACACTCTCATGAAAGAAGTATACATATTTTTAAGCTGTGTTGCTAGCTTCAAGTAACTGAATTCAAAAAATTATAATACAATATATATGTCTAAAAGCAGTCAGTTTGTTTGTCAAAGTGTTCATAACTGTTCTGGACCAAACTTCTGGTGATAAATAAAATTCTGGTGGTAGAGTAATTACATTACAATAACTGTATTCTACTAATCCATTAAGTGCATTACATAGTAAATGTTAAAAATAAAAACAGTAAACTTAAAGTAAGAGCCTTCTTTTCTTCTCGCCAGCCAATTTGTCTATCACTTTATCTGGTTCAACAGTAATGTCCCAATGGATGGGTAACATGGCTGGGTCACTGAGTCTTTCATCACCCATTACACTACGAGGCAATGTTTTTACCCTCTCCATTGTACAAAATGTTTTTCAACACTGCACGTCGTCACGGGCATTGTAGCCTAAACAGTTAAGGGAAATTGAATCGTACGATAGTATAGTTGTCACACAACTTAAGAAACTTCAACACTTCTGTACCTGAATGTTTGCTACCATGTTACAACACAAAACATAAGTGGAAAAAGATCTTTTACAGTGGAAAGAGAGGTTTGTCAGCAAAGTACGGGGACAGATCCTTAACCAAATGTCAGGAGAGGCAACCCCGGGGAGAAGTATCCGAAAGCTGGTTAGAATGTCTTTATTGATAATGAACCTCTCCGTTAGTTTGTTAATAAGGGTTTCCATACACGGGATGAACACTACCCTGTAGTTGCCCTCCACGTCCATGCTAGTTGTCACTTGGATTTGGATTAGGTCTATGTCTCTGCCTTGATGTGATTCTTGGAGTAGTCAACTGGCTCTGAAATACTTCACTGCATAGCTGGTTAGCAAAACTGAATAATTTATGAAAAGATAAGGAGGAATTCTTCTGATGACGACAAATCGAGCTCTTGAAGGAAAATGGAGCTCGACAGTGGAAAAGTCTGACTAAAAGTTTTTCACATACGATTAAGCTTACTAAAAACTCACTTTTTTCCACTGCAGCCAACAATGTAGCGGCTGTGGAAGAGCTCTTCAGTGATTTTCCACTAACTTCTTTTAAGCTTATTACAATACTCTTAAAGAGCTCTACAAATTACACTATGTCGCTCGATGAAACATGTTTCACATAATCGTGCGAGTCTTTTCTTACTGACATCTGGAGAGCGGACATACGGTATATGTTCACATTAAGAGCATCGTTCCCATAGGTATTATTTCTGAAAAAATGCATTACTTCGTTGACTGTACCAAGACAGTTGCGTACCAAAGAAATGGAAAAAGCATTTGAAATTCTCCATGCTCTGCTGATAGCAATTATAGAAAAATAATTAGGAAAAATAATCATCGAGTGCCAAAGCCTACCAAAACCTTCTTTATAAGAACATTAAATTTTTTGGCTCAGTGGTTGTTTAACAAATTACCTCAAGACATTAAATGCTTGAAGAGTCCGACAAAATTTCTTAGAGGTGTAAGGGGTTTGTTGCCGGTTTGCAAGGATGTAGAAGAGTTATTGTACATCCCGCAGTAACCGCTTTGTAGGAGTAATAAATTTCTTGGTCTGGCGTTGACCTTTTTGTATTTGAGCGTCACTTTTCTTTTACTATCGTAATACCCTTTGAAGCGGAAATTGTGGCTGTATTATATTCCATTTTCAATTTGTTAAATGTTTTAAATGTATCTGGATGAAAGGGGCATGTTGTGATGACAGGGATCCTGCACTCAAGGTATTTGATTGTATATCTTAATATTAATATAATTTGAGTAAAAAAAAAGTGATTATAATTTTCTTTTGCGAAATGGGAATTTAAATGTATTGTTACTGCAGCCGCACTGAATTCTGTTTTAAACTGAAATTTTTGTTTATAATTTTTGTAATGGAACCCCTAAGCAGGCGGATAGCCTTAGGGGCCCTATATTGCGTTTTCTCTAGGATAAGTATTTTCTTTCCAGAAAGAATTGGTTATTTTATATATGTGTATTTTATTTTGTTACATTCTATTGTAGTTGTTTTATAATTCTTGTTATTTTAAGTTAGTTAGGATTATTGTCACATTTAGAGTTATGTAGAAATAGAAAAGGAAGAAAATACAAATGTATTTAATTTTGTTTAAAAGCAAAAAATAAATAAATAAATAGAGCAAGAATAAGCCGATGACTAGCACAGTGAAAATATCTGGCTTTGGGATGAAAACAGCGAGCCTGAGCGCCAAGCCGAATGGCGATACACTGCTCTATCTAGCAGTCTAATAAGCTCTTACGAACAATATGATAACATGGCAGATTTATTATTGTAGGTTTTAAGACGTTACACTTTTGTAAATACCGTCTTATTACAAAATGACACTACAGTGTAAGTTATTTGTATTGTATATTTATATCAATGCAATTTTATAATCCTAATTAAAAAAAATTGTTGTATCAGGAAATTTCGGGGTGGGCTGCAGCCTGTAACCAAATGAGCATAGTTACAAGGGTTTCAAGTGTGTTGATTAAATTTGAGTTTTGGAAAATTACACGTATTGTAAGTTTTCTTGTTTACCACTTTTCCAAGTGGAGAGCCATTAGGTAGAGTTGCAGTTACGAAGGCGGAGCGAGGTCGGCGTGTACACGTTTGTAGTAGTGAGATTTGCATACTTTAACAGAGTCCGTTGCCGGCCTGCCAAAATACATTCATCACTAAGTAAAAAGTTAAATTTATTAGTATTAATAATGAATTGTGCTTGCGGAATCTTTACAATAATTTTGTTTACATTTTTGTAAAACTTAATTAATGTTTCGAGTTTTTAACCTAAACATTAAAAATAGGCTACATTAAATAAAGCCTACTGTGTCAGTGTGATTTCATTCCAAATTATAAATTCATTATCATTTCCATTTCTGTTTGACATGACTAATCTATCTAAAAAATATACAGAATGTCATACAAATCTTAGCGGGTTATACAGGCTCGGATTGTATACATTGAAATAAATCTAAAATGTTTAGTAATTTCTTTTAGGAATGAACAGACACCTAAAGAGGACTTAATTTGTATTGTGTAAAATATAAAGGGTACCCGTACTTACGTATTATACAAGAAGGCCACTATTTTGAGACGTTTTTTATTGCATACTATTTTTAGTAGTAACCTAGCAACTAAACATACTATGACTAAATACTACAGGTTAGAACTTGAATCTATTGTTTTAATTATTCTTGCATTTCTGTTGTTTACTAAAACAATAAATAACCTAGCAACATTTAAAAACATCTGGTGTGCACATCACACAACTTTTCTTACCAAAATAGATGCTGTATCAATTACCAATTTTTTCGAGCGAGAGATTGATGATACCATTTTCGAGTTAATAGGAGTATCCGTTTCGAAGAAAGCGGTACTAACTTCAAAACGGTTAATCCCACGGACCTGATTTTGGTCTCAATCGATTTCTCACCCCCAAAAATGTCAAGGTCGATACCAAACACGGCTAGTTTAAAAAAAGTCATTTTTGCCCCCAAAAAGGGCGTTTTTGGGGTCAATTTTTAAAAAAATAGAAAAAGTTGAGTGGGGTATCTTTTTTGACATTCTTTTGGACGCTGAATCGAATGAGACCATTTTCAAGTCGATAGGACCAGCCATTTCGGAGATACAAACAAAATAACTTTCGTTTTTGTAATAACTTTTTTCAACGAATTTTTAAGGGTATATAGCGTACATAGCGTGTTAAGGGGGTCTGAGTAGAGTATGTTAGCAAAGTTTAATCAAAATCGTTAGAGGGGTTTTGGAGTAAATACCAAAAATGTGCTAAAAACTGGTCCCACGGTAAGACACCACCTCCGATTTGCTTCAAATTTACATGGGTTTAATTGTTTACGTGTTTGAAGATATCCTGTAAATTTCAGTTCGATCCGTCCAGCCGTTTGCCCTGTGCACTCCGGACACACACACACACACACACAGACACACAGACACACAGACAGACCAATTGCCAAAAATGCATTTTTTGGACTCAGGGGGCCTTGAAACGTAAAGATATTATGAAAACTCGACATCGAATTTTTGGGTCGATCGCAATACTTACCTTACCTAGTATAGGGTAAGGAAAGTAAAAATAGTGGCCTCCTTAAAATAGGAAAGTACCATATAAAGTGCAGAAAAAACCTTTTGTTCCTGGTAAACCTCCTTCAAAGTAACGTTTTCCTGGCACAGGAAATTTTCTACAGGTCAATGCGACTACCTTCTTGTTATACATGCGGATGTATATACATGCGGATGTATATACATGCGGATGTTATATACATGTGGATGTATATCTAAAAGTGGACAGTTGTGGGCATTATTATTAGAGTGCCCCAAAACTTGTTTGAAGAGTCAATTGTGTCTTAGAGTTAAAGAAAACTGGAACCTAATTGATGGCACTTGTGCGACAACTGTTTATCTACAGGTACTTTTCGACACAACTTGGTGACCGCCAGTTTGAGTAGACAGTTAAACATCGGTACACTTCCAAATCTTGTAGAGATGATACGGTATGTAAAATAAATTTGAAATCACCCAAATTCTCGATTGATCGTCTGCGGCACAATGTTCAAGCCTGTCAATTTTTCATTGTGGAAATGCTAAAATGTGTGGTATTTTAATTAAATTAAGTACTAGCTGCCAGCAAGGTCAATGGCAGTAAGTTAAAAAGAAAAGGTGGTTTGAAGGCTCGTTGCTATTTGAATGCTATATGAATCAAATTTATCATCATTTTCAATTTTAATTTTTTGTATCATTTATTTTGTTATATTTCACCATCATATTGTAACATCTACATAAATATAAGTGTTTTCAAATCATACACAAAAATAACAGATAAACATACTGGGTGTACTACGAAGGGGTTGCTATTTTTTAACTAGTAACATGCCAAACATGACATATGAACACTATAAACTTGACACTTTATAGTTACCCTATGTTACATAGATACGAAAGAAAAATACCCACGAGTCTAATATTTTTATGGAGAATCAAAACAAAATGGCAGAACAACAAAATAATAGTACGTTTTCATAGAAATTATTTTGTTTTGCAGATAACATGAAATTTAAAAGTAATAAGTAATAGTAAATAGTAGCGTAATAAGTAAAAGTAAAGAAAAATAAGTCATACATTATTAGTGATTCAAATTTGAAATGATTTCCTTCAATAGCTATGCACTGATAACACGAAACGAAAAAAGAGTCATAACCGCTTTTGAAAAACTGTCACAGTATCAACAGTAGTTCTTCTTCAATTAATTCATCATCTGTTGCTATAGGGTGAGAATAAACAGCTAGAACTTGGACCTCTGAAGATGCAAAATGAGATTTTGGCGAAACTTTAGGAAGAAATTTCAACTATGAAATTAAAGGAGGAACGGATGTACTCCCGTGAAAATAATATTTCATTTATATATATACACCAGCTGAATACCTGAGCTTCGCTACGGGGTTCTTTCTTATTTTATTTCACGAAAGTCAATTACTGCATGTATTTTTTTTTAATTAGTTTTAATTAGTACTGAATCATCAATCGTCTTCATCAGAATGAGGGCTAAATAAATTAAATCAATTAAAAAATAAAGAACTCAGAGTAAAGAGCGACTTCTTTTTCAACCGCTAAATCATCTGGTAAATCACAGTATTAGCTGGATGTGTTACCTAGATAAAACATCAAACAGTTTTACATTTAAGGAATTTTATAAGAAATATAAGCGAATTTATAGGAAGGTAATATTAGGGGCAAAATCGTATGACTTTTCAAAAAAAATTGGCTCTTCGCAAAATATTAATAAAACAACATGGGAGATAATTAATGAACTTAGGAAACAAAATTACAAATCTGGGGAGATTAATTTAAATATTGATGGAATTAATCATTCAGAACCATCGTATGTGGCAGAGTTGTTTAATAACTTTTTTATTCGTAATACTGCAATAGCAAGACTCTTGATCCGGTAGCAAATAGTGGGGAGAGTGGAGTGTCATCATTGTTTCTTTCGCCTGTGGGTGTGGAGGAGGTCTCCAGGGTGTTTAGCAGTCTGAAGAATAAAACAGCTACTGATATTGATGGAGTTTCCACGTGGCTCATCAAATAGTGCTCTGATGAACTTATCAAACCTCTTATGGTTTTAGTTAATTCTTCATTTTCTAAGGGAGTATTCCCTTCCAAATTAAAACATGCTAAAGTTCTTCCACTCTTTAATTAGGGAGAAAAGGAAGATATAAATAACTATAGGCAAATTTCTTTATTACCTGTGTTCAGTAAAGTTTTTGAAAAACTTTTTTGGCACAACTTTACAATGTTCAGTGCGAAACAGTGGGCCCACCGGACATGTTTTTAATAAATATGATTCTTAAATTATTTAAATGTTTGTGAATTTTGTGTTAAGTGTTCCATGACATCGGAGGATTTCCTCCAAACCACTTGATAATGGCTGAATAGCCGAAACGGCCGTCGTGTACAATACGACAAATTTGACTACTGACGACGGTAAGTTGTTCAAATTATATTGGTTAGTAAAATATCAAAGTTGGCCTCAAATTAATAACAACTTTTGTTTTCGGTTTGATTTTGATAACATTATGTGGTACAGTATGTCTTTTATAATTTCATATAGGTTCAGCCTCCATGTGGGAAAATTTAAATGATTTTTTGATCAAAATTAATTGTTGAAGCTTTGAGATCGTACGTAACATTCTAATTTACTCAATGAAATTGTAGTTATTTTGATGCAATATGCAAACTATTTTTAATTAGAGCTTTTAGTTTGAAATACCAAGGAGGCATTCTTAAAAAAAAGATGCCAATTACAACCAATTAAGTTTATTTTATTTACTAGAAATTAGGATATGTTGTTGGACCAGATAAAACTGAAAATATAAGAACACCCATTATGAAACAAAATAAAAATTACCAAAAGCTCCAAGTCTATAGTTGACTGAGACGAAAACGACGTCCTTGTCCAACAAATATTGAGGACCTGCGATGTAGCTATTTCCTGATCCAGTTAGAAAACCTCCTTGATGGAAAAATACCATTACTGGTTGCTTGCCTCGGAACTGGAGTAAAAGAAAGATTTTTAATTTTGGATAAAATTAACTTTGTGCTTCCATGAAGAAATGATACATTGATAATGCAACCGTCACATCAACTTATGTTGTAATTTGTCTTTTTTTATATTATGAAATTATAAATATTAAACCCTCTAACAATAGTTGAGAAATATTATTTTTTTAATGTTTGCACTACATTTATAGTTAATTCTGTTGTTATATTATCAACAGTTGATTTTATGATAAATTTTAAGTAAAATAAATATTGAGCTTGGGGATAAACTTAATAGGATAACATTTCAATACAGTACTCATTTTCACAAATAATAACATATATTCATCATATCAAATCGATTTCAGTTATTATTTGGGTATTGTACGTCAGGATTACTAAAGATAAAGGTAATTAATGTAAGTATTATTTGTGAGAATTTATCTTTAAGTATTATTCTATCAAATTTAATATTATGCCAATTTGTGCTAATAATGTGTTTTGAAATACATTTTTGTAGCAAATGTAAATCTAGAAAATTTTGTAAGACATTTTTTCAAGTTATATTAGTTATGTCACTTAAATAGTCTTACCCACTTAGTGTATGCATTCAGAGCAAGACAATCTTCTGGGTCTGTTACGCCTTGGTTCTGTTTGTATGGTTGAGGACAGAACGGCGCATCTTCTGTTGCATTACGGACACCTGTCCAACATCCCTTAGGAACAGGAGGCTTTAAAAGAGAACTCAAATTAATATTTATAACTGTTTTTCTAAAATTCATAAATTATGTA
>JAGFPH010004705.1:9618-33223 GCA_018207615.1 Philaenus spumarius
TACTAATACTAAATAAGAATTGTCTCAACAAAGCAACAATGCATTTAACAAACAGCTGATTTGGTTTTCATATGGCACTTGGTTTAATTGATTTTACATCCAGCTGTTCAATATTTCACATTTGAGAGGCTGTATCTCATAAACGGTTGGGTTTAGGAAAAAATACAAAAGAATAAAAATGTCTTAAATTTGTATCCCCAATCGAAATTCACCATAACAAATAGGGGTTTCAATTTGAAAAAATGAAGTTGGCCGCCATATTGGAAAAATGGCGGAGTTTGTGAAAATGTTAATATTGTATTTTTAATGTAAGGGAAAAAGTAGGGAAGGTCCCCCATTTAAAGATTGTTGTAACTTTTATAGTTTCTGAGATGCCATTGGTGGCCCATTTAAAAAAATCACCCTGTATAAATACAACCTTTTATCCTCAAAATATTCGTTTATTGAAATTTAAAGAAGACACTCCTTCGTTTAATTTCGACAACATTCGTACTTATTCGTATAACACGTTCCATTATTAATTTCTTCACTATACTGTATTAGTACTTCTAATCATTTGATCTATCATTATGAAACAAAAAGCAATTAAAAGATAATATTTTTATATTTATTTAGATATATAATAATGTATATAAATACATTTGTTTAACAAATAGGCCTACAGTTTCGTATCCGTTATAATTGTACACTTTTACCGAGTTAAAAATCCCCGTCAGCACAGTTAGGTAGGCCTGGATAAAGTCGGTTGTTTTTAAATACTTGTTTGTATAGATGATGTATTTCTGATGTGTACCTAATTCATCAGCCTGTGATTTTTCCCGGATTTGTTTTTAGTTATTTATAATTGTTACGTCAAACAGAATAAATATTACAAAGCCTTAATTAAAACCCTGACATTAATTTTGACTTATTTATTTTATTGTTTGTACTAATTTTATACTTATTTCTTAATTCAAAACAACAATCAAGTTGAAATTATTAGAAACTATAGCAACAATATAAAAAAACAATAATAATATATATTTCATTCAGCATCAAAGTTATATCCCTTTTACAGTTCACATTCTGCACGCGTTCAACAGAAATAAACATTTGAATGGTATATTAAACAAGTTCAACTAAATTATCAATTAGTATCTTGAAACATTTTACTAAATCGTCATAAATAATTCCAATAATAAAAGAAACAACATTTAGTATTAATATTAAAACAAGTAACTAAGAACCATAGAAAGGTTGGTCTTCAAAATAACATAATGGTTTTAACTACTAAGAAGATGATAATGGTGCCCGCGGGTTTAGGAGCGGTCGGTGTCGCCGGTTTTATGGCGTATAGTAAGTCAATAATATATAATGATTTATAACATAAGTTTAGTTTAAGTCAAACTTTCCTGAGTTTAGAACACAAATCAGCTGTGTAGTATATGATGCAAGTAGAAACCAGTTATTATTGTAGCAAAAACAAGCAAATACTGTATACACGTGTTATACACGAATGAACTAGAAAGTGTTTAATATGTACCAGTACATTAAACAATCTGTATTTGGTGAAATTTTTTACAATTTTCATGTGTGCTTTATCTTAAAACACAGTCAAATCGTAAAGTTGCTTTATACGAAAATATAACTAAATGTTTTTTTAAATATTTGCATTCGCACTTTTTCAGAATACTTCAAAACTCCAAAAATTGCGCCTACAGAAATGTCTGCAACCAAAAAGACTGCGAAAAAACCAACAGCAATAGAAAAAAGGAGCGCAGAAAACGTAATAATACTAAATTGAATTATATGTAATAAAGCTTTTAGTTTTCTGCGTGTTTTAAGTGAGAATTTGTTTCATTAATTATTATCAAATCTTTAACAGTATGATTTAAGCAGTAATAAAAATGTCAATAAAATAGCCTACAATTATGGCTATGTAATAAAAAAAAGGAATGTAGCCTACAGTACGTTTATAATATTGTTTTGGAGTAACAATAAACAAACAAAGAAACCCAAGACTTCAAATAGTATTGTTTTTGTCATGAAGAAACAATTTTGGCGTACTTAAGTGTTGTGACAACAGAAATAACCCAATGCTCTGGCGTTTCCTGTAAACAGATAAGGAATAGATTCATTCCTCTTCTGTCCCATTTCATTGTTTGGTGTTAGTTTGCTCTCGGGTGGTTTTCCTTTATAAAAGGTGTACCTCTTTATCATACTGCAAGCTTCTTTTAATGTACATTGTTATGGTTTTAAATAATAAAGAACTTCCGCTTTATCCAACTTAATATTTGTATGTGCATTGTGTAATGAAATATTAGGTATTATTATTTGGATGTAGAGTTACCATTCACCTGTATCTCTTGCACAATTATTTACTATATTCTTTGTGAAACCACATTACGTGTATTGGTAAATTAGTGTAAAAAATATAAAACTGTTAAACATTGCGTTTAAATTTATATAAAGGCAAGCAGAAACACTGCTATGGCACCGCGCCACTTACATACACAATGATAACTCTTGACTTCTGCGGCTCCTACTGCCTAAACCAAGCAGCCCAAGTAAAAAAATCTAATTACAAAAATTAAATTTATCTATTTTTGTACAACTTTTTCGCTTAAAAAAGTTGCCTGTCTGAAAATGTATAAAATCATCGCTCCCTATATTAAAACTATGCCCTTCTCAGTTGAGTTTCGTTATGAAAGACTATACAAAATATATAACAAATGTATATACATTTATTGGTGTCACATGAGGAAAGACAGTTTTATTAGCTTTAATTTGATACCTTTTACAAAATTACGTCACCATCTACACATTCAGTGAATTCATAGAGCGCCCGATGTCAGCAGTGCGGGTAGTAGTACGGAAACTTCATATGAAATGCATTAGCATAGCCTTTCCCGTACTGCCAACTAACCACGGACTCACGGTAGTATTGGGCATAATATAAATTATTGTAAAATGATAATAAAAGAATAATTTTTTTAAGATTATTTACGTATCAAATAAATGTGTAAACCCAAGGGTAGGTATAATTTACAAACTAAATGTAATGTGCAAATTAGTAAATAAACCAGGTTGTATTAATTGTTAATTAATTTCTTCCAGATAAAAGCAGATACTGCACGACTGATAAAGAACTGGCCCAACGCCTTAAAGGTGTTTTCAGGAAGTATACTGAATAACTTTTATAACATAAGGTTAATATAAGTCAGGGGCATTTTCTATTAAGCCGGCGTCACACATGCGTTATTCGGCATGCACCGAATGTTTGACGTTCGGCGAACTAGTTGTCTTGCTATTTGCCGATTAACGAGCAGACATCTACACACGTGATGTTTTCCAAGCACGTGTTCGCTCTGAGAATAGCGAATAATCGTCAACATGGATGTCGATGTCGATGATGCTCTTCTTGCGTATAACGCTTTTATAATTTTAACTGGAGGATATTTACTGCTAAAAATGAAAAGGAAACCTAGAAGAAGGAGATGGTGGGCGGTGACCGTAAATCGTAGTAGAAGCCTGTAAGTACTTTGTAAATAATAACTGAATTGTGATGACAGTGGATGTATGTTGATAATGAATCAGATAGCCATGCGGATCAATAAAATATGTCCTTTGAAATAATTAATAAATCTTTGTTTACATATATATTTAGTACTTATGAAAAATAGTATATTTACACCTCGAGAGAAATGTTTCTTATCCCTCGGAATGTTGGGAAATAGGTCAAGTGGCCAAACGATTCCTCGGGGTAAAATGACATATTTCTCATTGAATATACTACTTGAATTGCAATTACATTAAGCTATAATATAATATAGAACAGCTTACCCAATGTTTTATATATTTCATTACGTATACAGTTTACAGCAATTACATTTAAATAAAAAAAAATCCCCCGTCGCAGCAAACCTGCGTAACTCAGCTTACTTAACTCTTGATTTTTAATTCAGCCAAACATGTTTATACCAAATCGAATCACAATCGGTCCACAAATAAACAAAAAATTATCGCATGTTTCTGATTTTAGGTACAGCGGTACAAACTTATTAGCAGATTTGTTAAAAGAGCCTTCTGGACAATTCCAAAACTTCTGTAGAATGTCTAATGAAGATTTTAGTTCACGCCTAGAAAAAGTAACACCCTTGATTGCTAAGAAAGATACAAAGTGGAGGAAAGCAATACCACTGAATGGACGTTTAGCCATAACCTTACGATTCCTAGCAACAGGAGACAGTTTTAAAAGCCTGCATTACTTGTTTAAAGTATCACCCCAAATAATATCAAAGATAATTCCAGAAGTGTGCAGCTCAATAATTGAAGTATTGAATGATGTTATTAAGGTAAGCGTAGTAAACTTTTCAAACTCACTTCATTAGTCACGTTTCACGTTGTACAAGAACATTTACATACTTTATTTATGTATTATTGTTATTAAGTTTAGTATGTAAACAAGTAACATATTAAGTAACCTATTATTTAAATTTAGATGTAGTTTTCAAGTCCAACATTTGGAGGATGCTCACTGTTTTCAGCATCAGAACATACTACAACAGTTTCAGAGAGAGCCTGTAATTCGTTGGAATCAGTTGAAACTGTATACAATGTTAAAGTTTCATCAGGAGATGGGGATAAAATTACAGAAGCTGACGAGGGAGATGGCGGTTGCATGAAGTAGGTGTTGCCCGATGTTGTAGGTCCTTTCATCATTCTCATTTCAAAAAGAACGTTGTCAATCCGGTGCATACATATTATTTCCCTTGTAGACTCGTCCATCGACTTTAATTTTGCCACAACTAATTCGCCGTATATGTCACATAAGTGTTTTTCTTTTTTTGATTGAAGTGATTGCAATGTAGTAAACGCAGAATCCATCTTCTTTTTAATATCAATTTCATCAGCTGTTCTGAACTTATTTCGTGGTGGGGGTTTTAAGGAAGATGCGGCATTAGGCGAATGTATGGCACGAGCAGGAAGAAGAATGGCTGGAAAGAAACATTACAAAAATTAGTATAAAAAATAAGTTTAAAGACAAGTTTATTAAGTACAATATTAATAACTGCAGTACTACATTGGTGCAACTGATGACGAATTATCAGAATCAATAAGCCCCCTGGCCGAAAAAACCCCTAACATAAAAAAAATGTCTGGGGGAAGGTGTCGTAACATGTGTATCAAATTTGAACAAAATCTTTCCATTACATTATCCTCCAGAGCGAACAACATACATACAAACTTACAGTCTGGACAGTTTTTATCTAGAACATATATTTCGTCCTTATGGGACTCCCACACGAATTACAGTGATAGACCGTCAGTAGATGAAAAAAAAACTCATTACCTTCGTTTCCTTGTTCAGGCTCTTCCCTGCTTGCAGATCGTACATTATCTGGAAAATCTGACGAATCTACGTTCCTTTCAGCTTGATATTGCTCAAGTGTTGCTACCTGAAATTACAAATACAGTACAGTAATTTTGTATAATTTTAAGTAGGCCTATTAAAATTACACTAATTTTAAATAACATTTTCAGCTTCCTGCTACTGGGAATGAGTGGAGAAGAATTAGTTGTCATTTCGAGGAATTGTGGAATTTCCCACACTGCATAGGTACCATTGATGGAAAACACGAAAAAATTCAGCCACCATTCAACAGTGGATCCGAATTCTTCAATTATAAGAAACACTTTAGTATTGCACTCATGGCGCTGGTTGATGCTGAGTATTGTTTTATGTTTGCTGATTGTGGCTGTCAAGGAAGACTGAGTGATGGTGCGGTTTTTAAAAACACTGTACTCTATAACAAAATAAAAAGTAATACTTTAAATTTACCTAACGATGAGCCGCTACCAGGGAGGCAAAAAATGATGCCGTATGTATTTCTTGCTGATGATGCATTTGCTTTAAGTAAGCGACTCATGAAGCCATTTCCTGGTAGCAAACCCCGCATTTTTAATTACCGTCTTTCACGAGCCCGAAGAATTGTAGAGAATGCGTTTGGAATAATGGCTAGTGTTTTCCGTGTACTAAGGAAGCCAATGCTACTACAACCTGACAAAGCGGCAAAAGTTACTATGACCTGTGTTATTCTGCATAATTTTTTAAGAAGAAGCAAGACATCACGATCGATGTATACTCCGGCGGGTACATTCCTTTGATTCTGAAGATAATGGAATGTTTACAGAAGGGTCGTGGCGGGAAGATAACGCTGATATGACATCTATGTTACCTCTACAGAAAGTGCCCAGGAAGCCAGGTACAGCAGCAAAGGAATATAGAGAGGAGTTTACTGAATACTTTATGAACAATGGAAAAATCCCCTGGCAAAATGACTACAGTTAAATACATGTATACCCTGTACGGTTGATTTTTATAAATAAATATAAATAATTTACCTCTGAAGTAAGTGTCTCTCTAGGCAGATTCTTATCCTTGAGAAATCGTTCCATTATGTCATAGGCAAACCAATTTGGTTTGTATATATGATCAGATCCGGCTCCACTTTTACTGCTGTCCTTAACCTTTTTCTGACATGTTCTAAATTATGCCTTCAGAGAACTTTTCTTTTTCAAATCGGCGCGGCGACAGAAAACTTGTTACCCATCTTGCTTTCGATTTTTTTTCCATGAATCGTAAACTTAATTTCTATTCTTATGGTTCAAATGAGAAGGATTCCAAATGACTGGTTCATTGTCATAATATTGTAAGAAATCCAACACCAACTCGTTAGGCCACTCCATATCTAAAATAAGAATAATATAATTGTTTATGTTAACTTTCTGATGTGATTCAACATTTAAAGAAATTGTACTTTGAACATAAATCATTCATTGTGTTTTAAATTAACTTAAAATGACTAGGTTCACAAAAATTGCGAAAGGTTATATTTTTTATGTTAAACAAATTTTTACATTTTAAAGATGCAATTTTTCGAAACTAGTCATTGTAAGTTCATTTAAAATAAAATAAGTGATTTTTGTAAAATAATAGTAATAATCAATAGCACAGTGAAAATGCAGGGTAAACTTCGATTAGTCCGAAGTAAACCTAACCTAACCTAAGTGTAGATGAAGATTTATTGCACACTTCAGAACAAACTTACTGCGGCTAATTAATCGCTCTAGAATATATCTGTATACTTTAACATTGACAATTTAAAATTTGTACTTACTTTTTACTCCAAAGCACAAAGCCGAATGTGTGGATGAAGCAAAGTTTGCCTTTTCCATAATATTCGTCCACTTTGATGTGTGTAAAAAGACCGACACTGAGCGGGAAACAACGAGCACGAATGTTTGCTGCTTGCCAAATAGACAAACACCCATCCACACTACTCGCGATTCGGCCAGTCGCTGCTCGGTGCATGCCGAATAACGCATGTGTGGAGCCGGCTTCTTATATGACCGCATGGCTCAAACTATTTTCTATACTAACAGAATGATAATAAAGTAGGTTTTCTCACCTCAATTGATTAAATCTTATATATAAAATTCTCGTGTCACAATGTTCGTTCCCGTACTCCTCCAAAACGGCTTGACCGATTCTCATGAAATTTTGTGAGTATATTGAGTAGGTCTGAGAATCGGCTAACATCTATTTTTCATACCCCTTAGTGATAAGGGTTGTCAACCCTTAACATTTTTCTTTAATTTTTAGATATTTTTTTAATATCTTTATTTTTTTTATTATGTCGCATTAAAAAATACATACAACCCTAAAATTTTACCCTTTTATCACCAACCCCTAAGGGGGGGGGGGTTGGGGGGGAATAAATTATAATAACTTAAAAATAATGTTTGCCTTTTGTTATTTATATATTCCCTCATCGTTCACAGCGCTCCATGCCTATTTCACGCATATACCACATTCTTACACACTTACAATAATTAAGCTATTTTTTGTCTACACTAGAAATTACTTGAAAATTATTTATATGGCAAAACAACGTTTGCCGGGTCAGCTAGTCATCTATAAAATAAACGGTTTTATTGTTTTTCACAAAATACACAAAATAGAAAAACACACTAACACAAACTAATTACATGTGAACGTTTTTATGAGTTTTACACTTCTGGTTAGGTTCGGTTTAGGTCTGGGTTACGCCTATATTTCAAAGCCCACTAAAGAATACCGTTGCGAGGCGGCCAATAGGATGGGCGCGCAGCGTTGCCATATCTACAGCCTCGAACACTCCTGTTATTTACCGCTCGAGGCTTGATGGCACAGTTTAAAGAATTAGGCCGGGCGCACACAGGAGCGGACATTCTGTCCGCGACAAAACGTCTGGAACAAACTGTTTTGTCTTTGTCCGCTCCAGTGTGTGATCAATTGTCAAAGTGTCTCGAACGAAAGTTTATTTCATTATTTTTAGTTTGTAGTTTTGTGTTAGTGCGACTGGAAATGGAATTTGAAGACGAAGAAACGGCTGTGGTGTTGTGGAATTTTCTTCAATTCTTTGATATGAAAATTGAAAGAGAACACTGGGTACATCCTATAAATCAAAAACGTCAAATCATACAATTCATTAATGAGCTAAAAGAATACCCAGCAAAGTTTTACAATTACTGCCGTATGACCATCACCACTTTTGATTATTTATGTGACTTAATTCAAGCCAAGATACTAAAGCAGAATACCAACTGGCGTAAAAGTATTACCCCAGAAGAGAGACTCTTTATAACCTTAAGGTACGTATCTATACAGGGTATCTTTTTTAACTGGGCCTCCATTGGGATCTTGTAAACCATAAATCTGACAGCGAAGTTTAAATAGGGAACCTTAAATTATTTTTTATAAAAATAAAACCACGTAGCCTAGTTGAAATTTTCGCAAAAGTCCACCAATTTCCAATATGTCGGCTAACTTCCTTTTTTTCCAATGGTAACCCCTATTTTTATAGTAATTTTGGAGTTTGCATACAATTTTAAGACCTGTTTATTTTTAGTGTTTTTTCATAAACCAACCGTTAAAGAGCTGGGGGGGGGGGGGGGGGGGGTTATAATTTTTAAAATGGGCCTTATGAATAAAAGTGAAGCTAATGCTTTAAAGTAAAAGTTAGAAGTAAAAGGTTTTGTTTCAACCAAAAGTTATAAGTAAAAGCATTTCCTTCCTTACACATGAATAATGCTTATCTTTTACTTGTGAGCAAATCCTTCAATCTGGAAGTAAATGGATGAAACAGTTGACATGTAAAAGAGAAATGAAAATCATCAGTTTATTATTGATTGCAATTGTATTAACAGAGAGTATGTTTTATTATTATACATATTCTGTGAAAAAATCATCAAGATACCATACATTATTTTATTTATAAATTATTATTATTAAATTTTTAATGCCTATCGAAAACGTATATACTTTGTAAACAAAATTTTACAATACATTTTTAAAATATATATATACTTATTTGATTTTAAATATTAAAAAAGATTTGAATTCACAATAAAATTCTCTATAACTTATTATATTCACAACCCAATACATAATTCAAATAAATGTCAAATAATACAAAATAAAAAAAAAAACGTTGTTCACCGTTTGTGGAATTTGACATAGTAATTTGTATAGGCCTAATCAGTAAAGTTATTAAAATTTGCTGTAACTATCTGATTTTTTAAAATTGTTATTGTAGGTTTGTTCTCTAAACGTGGTTCAAATTTTATTAAAATCTGTTAAATATTTTTAAAGTTATAAATTTTTTTACTGAAGACATGAACAAATAATTTTTCACCGAATAAAGATATCGGAAAGTGTTTTTTATAGGCCTAATCAGTAAAGGAATTAAAAAATATTGTAACAATCTGATTTATTTATATTATTATTATTGATATGTTTTGTATATGTGGTTCAAATTTTATTAAAATCGGTTAAATATTTTTAAAGTTATTCAATTTTTCAACGTTTTACTTCGCTGATAATTCCGCGACTGACTAGATGCATCAGTTCTGAAGGATTTGCTTTACATTTAAAGTAACAGATTAGTTTTATTCATATCCATTTGCTACTTTTGAAGTATATGGATCAACCAAACAAGGATTTGCTCTTACCTCAAAGTAAAAGGTATTGCTTTATATTTTTAATCATATAAGTAGAAGGCTTTGCTTTAAAACCTGCAAATAAAAGGTTTTACTTCTTTTTATTCATAAGGCTCAATGACCTGTGTATTTGTGTAGAACTAACTGCTTGTAAAAAAACTACTGGACATAGTTTATGGTTATAACATAGGATAATTATCTTATTTTCTTGATTTCGAGCAACGGGTACACTAGTAAGATAGGCCTACTAATCGGTTATACTGTATCGATATTGTAAATTTATATTTAGTAAATGGTTTATATTAAAAAAACATAATTTCAAGTACAATAGTTTTATCAGGATGGAAAAATTTACGATTACAATTTTAAATATAGATTTATTGTTAAAGACATTTCAGGAGGGCAACATTGTTGTGATTATAACATTATAACCCTGTACAGTACTTTAATTTAACGTCACATTATATACACTTAATTATGATTGTTGTCCTGAAAATATGACGAGTGATGTGAATAATGCGGCATTATTGACGGCTGCAGAGGATTTGGTGGTTGTAAGTTATGATAATATGAAGAGCTGCTATGTGCACTCCCAGCACTGCTCGTGGATGGCGGGCGAGAACTGAGAGCTGATACCTGGCCTACACTCATTAGCTCATCCTCTTGCTCGTCCAATAAATTTTTCAACTGAGACAGCACAATGTTTTTAAACTTACGCTTCCTTCTGTCACTTAGCTTATTTGCGTCCGGTACAAGACTTTTAAAGAATGTCAACATAGGATCTTCCTCTTTGTTCTCATCTGCCTTGCGCTTCTCCGTTATAGTCTTCAAATATTCAACCATAGGCTCAGCAACAATGTCTCCTGCGGTCCTTTTCCGGTTAGCCTTTGGAACAACTTCACCTTGGTTATTTAAGTTGACAGACGGAATTTGGTGTTGGAGGTCGGCATCGGTCACACAAGCTTCAGTTTCTTCACATTCTAGGTCTTCAGAAACAGAATAAGTAGTAATCTGTTCGGTGTTTGGTTTAAGATTACTGGACATCTTCCTGTAAGGTCCAGTGAAACGTTCTAAAAATCCCATTGCATCTGCCAAGTGCCACTTCTTCTTCCTCTGCCCGGAACCACTAGGCATTTTCTTTAGTTCCCGTAAATATCTTGTATAGGAATTACGAAGGTTGGCCCACTTCAATTTACAAGCTGCAGCTGAAATAAAAAAAAGGTACTTATTGCATTTCAACATATTCATTTATTTTTCAGGTTTCTTGCAACTGGTGAACGATTACAATACTTGCACTACAATTTACGAGTTGGTGCCACAACAGCAGGAAAAATTGTATCCGAGACTTGCTCAGCAATATGGGAAGTATTGGCCCCAATTTATTTGATGTCTAACCCGACCCCAGAGAAATGGACTACCATAGCAGAAAACTTTGAGAAAATATGGAACTTTCCCAATTGTTGTGGGGCGATTGATGGAAAACATATAAGAATAGAAGCACCTTGGAATTGTGGTTCTGCTTTTTTTAACTAGAAACACTTTCACTCTATTGTGCTACAGGCTGTAGTTGACGCTGAGGGGAAATTTATAATAGTTGATGTTGGGGAAGCAGGAAGGAATAACGATCCAGGAGTATTTTTATCATCATCTTTTGGCATTTCCTTCAATGCCCAAAAACTTAGTCTTCCCAAGCCAAGGAAAATAGACCTGAATAATCCGACAGAATTTCCTTACGTATTTGTTGGTGATGAAGCGTACGGAATTCACAAACATTTAATGAAACCGTTTGCAAAGAAAGCACTAACCAATGATCGAAAGATTTACAACTATAGACACTCCAGAGCAAGAAGAATCGTTGAATGCGCTTTTGGGATGATGTCTAAAAAGTTTCGTGTTTTTGAACACGCAATGTTAGTACACCCAGATGTCACAAAAAAAATTGTGTTAGCATGCTGTGCTCTTCACAACATGATAAGGGTCAGGGAGGGGAAATTGAGCGATGTGTTTGATGAAATAATCAATATTGAAGAATGCGATGAGGATATCATCAACACAAGACCAAGAGCTGCCAAAGCAGCATACAAAGTGAGAGAAAACTTTGTTCAGTACTTCAATTCACCAACAGGTTTAGTTTCGTGGCAAGAAAAAATGGCCTTCTGTTAATATTCTATTACAATTGTTATTTCAAAGTGTAGACCTGACCATTAAAATGTTACCTTGTTTACAACGTACATTTATTTATTATTACAATTATTACCGACTCCAAATTAACACATTAACTAATAATGGTACTAATACTACAAAATACTGAAAAATAGCCTTTGTATGCTTATGAAGTAAATATATATAGTAAATTATATTGCAATTGCAATATAATTTATTACAAATTTGTTTTTTCAGGTACAACTAGGTTACCTAACCTTTCCTGATATAGCCTAATTTTAGGTTATATCTAAACATGTAAATTTTTAAAATTGTTAAGTTTGTAGTACTTACTGTAATAGCCTACTTCCCATATAATTTATGAATTATATTTTAGTTTTAATTAGGCCTAATTTTCTGCTCTTTTGGAAGCATATTTTGTGTTTTTATAAATTACTCTAACAAGTTTAAAGAATAAATTCCTGAAATCGTTCTTTCTCACTTTAATTATTTTGATAGAACTTTCGGTGTTTATGAGTTTTACAATTTAATATATTTTGAATTGTTACACTTGATATATATATATATATAATTAATGTAGGCCTATATAAATACAACATTTTACAAATAGGCCTACACAGTTTTATAAAATTGTAACCTACATTTTTCAACATTTTACTATTTCATAATATTTAAAACATTTAAACTATAACTCAGTTAGATATAGTTTATTGTTTGTAGGCCTAAAGTAGGTTCTTTTGAAAATCGACGTAAACAAACATGATTGGAAAAAAAATTGTCAATGACCTCAAAACAGATCAATATAGCCTACATTAGTTCTATAATAGTTTGAAAATACTTAGGCCTATACATGTTTAGCGTGAGAAGGCAAATTGTATTTAATATTTTGTAATTACTAAAAGGTTTTATACCATAATTGTAACATTTAATTGATCTGCCGTGCCCATGCCGTGATTTTTCACGGGTTGTTACTAGTTTGAGTTATAAAATTCAATTACTTAATATAATAACAGCATTAGGCCTATTATAGATCTGCTAATGGTGGTTTTTCATATAACGCATAATTTTAATTTTTTCCCACCAAATCAGTTAAAGGGTTACCAATAATAAAGTCTTCTTACCTGAAACGTTCAAATCCAATGAAATGTCATGCCAGCATTTCGCAATTACGTCCTGGTTGTGATGCTCCTTCAAAGTCACGTCGTCCCCGCACGGGGGGTGCAGACTAGCTGCACCTACTAAGAGGGGTTTGGCGTCCCTCGCGGTACCCGAGTCTAACAACGCCCAACACATTCAACACTTACAAAACATCCATCCAATTACATACACACATACATCAAACAATACATACATTCCTATTCTCACCTTCTTTTAGGAATTTTGACTGTGCAGAGCCATTGCGCGTTGGGAGTGCTGAACCTGCCAGAGTCTTGACAACCTCTGGTTTGGTAAGGCTGATGTGAGCTTGCTCTGCCGAGACGTACGCGTGGTTTCTGTTCTGGGGCCAGCCACTTCGGTTCTTGGTCAGGAAGTGTTCGCGGTGTTGAAGAAAGTCGGATTCTTTCTCACAGTAGTTTCGGGTTCCAGACTGATGTCCATCCAGACTGGCAAAAGAGTGCTCGGGATCCTCACGGAACTGGGGGTTCGGAAGTGATCGCAATGTGATCTGATGGGCACGCCCTTACCGAGTTCGCCCGATTCCGCCTAACACGATGCGCTGGACAAAAACACCCATGGTAAACAAAACCGTCAAAGATTTAGGAACAAAGATTCGTCTGATGAGTCTGTTAACAAAGAATTGTTTAAAAAGACAAAGGAGAGGGCTGCTCAACAGCCATCTGAGTTGCCAGCTCCCAAATTTTTAGTTTTTTCAAACGCGGAAAAAGATTCTGACCTATCAAAGGTATCACCCTTTGTAATCAACAAGGCAATTACTGGAACAGCGGGCCCTGTACTTTCCATTAGGAAATTACAGAATGGCACAATTTTAGTTGAAACTAACAGCGGGAAACAAAGTTTGTCGCTGTTAAAGATGACTTCCTTCTATGACAAAGTCAAGGTATCTGTGGAACCTCACAGATCCTTGAACTATTCAAAAGGTGTCATTACATGTAGAGATTTGATCCCCATTAGTTTGGAGGAAATAAAAAGCGAACTAGCTAGCCAGTCAGTTCTTGAAGTCACTCGCATAATGCGCAGTGAAAATGGTGAGAAAAAAGCCACGGCTTCTTTAATTCTTACATTTGCCACACCCACACTGCCAGAGCATATCTACGCTGGTTTTTACCGTCTTTCTGTCAGACCTTACGTCCCAAACCCTCGACGTTGTTTTAAGTGTCAAGGATTTGGACATGTGAGTTCTACATGCACAAAGCAAGAAATATGCGGTCAATGCGGCAAAAAAGGTCATAATAGTGAGGGCTGCAATGATGACGCCAAGTGTCCCAACTGTGGTGGCGATCATCCTGCACGGTCCTTTAACTGTGAAAAGTTTAAAGAAGAAAAAGCAGTCCTTACTATCATGGCTAAGGATAAAATATCTTTTAATGCAGCAAAAAAATTATATAAAACCTCTAGGCCTGCTCTAGAAGGCAAATCATTTGCTGCAGTGGTTTCAAACAAGAGCAACACACCATGCGCAAACTGTGGAGAATTGGCTAAGACTGTCAAAATCTTAACTGACCAAGTCGCTCAGCTAGTCGCTCTATTCTCTAAAGTGTCTCCTTCCGCTCCCGCTTCTGCTTTAGTTGATTCAAATTCCCTTCTTCCGTCCTCTAGTTTCTCGGTATCACAAGCAGAAATAGAACCATCTATCCCTGCTCTTGATCTGAGAACTGGAACTCGGGAAAAAACTATAATAAAAAAGAAAATTACCCCAATAACTGGGGTAAAACAATTTTTAAAAAAATCTTATACTTGTCCATCTGTAGTAACAGGAAGAAGTTCTGGACCCGTTCCAGGGAAGAAACCTGTTGCTATGAAGAGTAAAAATACAAAAATTACAAAAAGTAGTAAAAAAGAAAATGAAAAAGGAGGTTCGCCTACAAATCCTCCTAAAAGCCCTTCTAAAATCCCTGATCCTTGCCCTTCTCCACCCTCAACATCTTCCAAGACGTCTGAGGGAAATATGGAAGTGGACAAGGACACACAACCTAAAAACCATCCTGTCAATACAGGACAGGAAAAGGAAAAGGTTACAAAGGGACCATGTCCCTTCTAATATTTACTTATTTAAATTAGTATATTATTATATTTCTCTGAGTATATAATATGTACTGTTGAAATATATTATCATCAATTATCTATGTCCACGATCCCAAATATGAATGTGGTTCAGTGGAATTTAAACGGTGTTAGGAGTCACATGGAAGATCTGAAAGTTCTTGTGCGAGACTCGTCGCCTCTATTCGTTTGTCTCCAGGAGACACATCTTCATAATACCCATTCTTTATACTTAAGGGGGTATTCTGTCTTCAGGTCAGATTTTGTTACAGAGGAGAGAGCAAGAGGTCTCGTAGCCATACTTGCTCACAACTCTGTGGATGGTGTTCCCGTAAATCTGGATACACCATTACAAGCAGTAGCAATTCGAGTCACTGTTCCCATAAAACTAACAATATGCAGCCTATACCTGCCACCAAGCTATACCGTCCAATCAAACGACTTGATGGATTTAATATATCAATTACCTGCTCCGATTCTTTTGCTTGGCGATTTTAATGCACATCACTATTCGTGGGATCCTCAACCTGCAACCCAAGGGGTATCCGCATAGAGAGGATACGATCCGGTTTAGATTTATTTTTACTTAATGATGGATCGTTAACACACTTAGCAGCTTCGACAGGAGGTTGGACGGTCGTAGACTTGTCATTTTGTAGTCCTTCGATAGCTACAAGATTTGAGTGGTCAGTGATGTCAGATTTGTATGGCAGCGACCATGCCCCTATAAAAATTTCTTTCAACGACTCCTCTTTTCTGAACAACCGAACACCTCGATGGATAATAAATAAAGCCTTCTGGAATGATTTTACAAATCAATTTGCATTGGCAGAAAATAATCAACATATTTCTATAAATGAAACAGTTGATACATTTACAGATTCGATTATTTCAGCAGCAGAAAATACTATACCAAAATCTTCATCACGACCAAAACGTCCACCAGTTCCTTGGTGGAATGACAAATGTAAAGAAGCTCTGCGCTTACGAAGAAAAGCGTTAAGAACCTTTAATCGGATACCGACAGGAGAAAATCTAGAAAATTATAAAATCTTGCGTGCCAAAGCTCGCAGAGTATTCAGGCAGAGCAGGAAAGATTCTTGGACCCATTATATCAATACAATAACCAGAACGACTCCCACATCAACAGTTTGGAAGAAGCTACGTTCTGTGTGTGGCCATGTTCCCTCTGCTCCTTTGATGGGACTGATGCAGCAGGATGGGATATTGACTACAGACAGCCATAAAATAGTAAGCATTTTGGGCTCATCCTTTTCTAGGTTCTCTTCAACAGCCGTGTATTATGATGCTTTTCGCACTTATAAAGCTGCTCAAGAGGCCATGCCATTCACTATCGGCATATCACAGGATTCTCCGTTGAATGACCCATTTACAATGGATGAATTGGAATCTGCCTTATTGTCGGCTACGGATTCAGCTCCCGGACCCGATAGTATCGTATATTCTATGATTAAACACCTTCCAGAGTCGGGTAGAACAGCTCTTCTCCAAATATACAATCGTATATGGGATGAGCATATCTTTCCTGATTCTTGGTTGGAGGCCATAGTAATTCCTTTATTAAAACCAGGGAAAGACAAAACTGATCCAAGTAGCTATCGTCCTATCTCTCTCACCAGCGTTCTATGTAAACTGGTGGAGAAGATGGTCAATCGGCGACTTGTATGGTACCTTGAAAGTAACCAACTGATCTGTAAAGAACAGTGTGGTTTCCGACAGGGAAGATCATCTATCGATCAGCTGGTTTTGTTAGAGTCGGCCATTCAAAATGCCTTCCTTCTTCGACAGACACTTGTTGCAGTGTTTTTCGATCTTGAAAAGGCATATGATACGGCTTGGAGAAGAGGAATTCTAAATGTATTACAATCTTGGGGTATTCAGGGGAGAATCTTAGCATTTATTAAAAACTTTCTGTCCAATCGATATTTTAGGGTGCGTCTTGGATCCACCTTATCAGATCGATTTTATTTAGAGAATGGTGTCCCTCAAGGCAGCGTACTTAGCGTCACCTTATTTGCAGTTGCTATTAATAGCATCACTGCTAATGTCCGATTACCTGTACACTGTTCTCTTTTTGTCGATGATTTTGCCATCTACGTGGCAACCAGAAACACCGCAACCGCAGAAAGAACACTGCAATTAACGATCAACAAATTACAAACATGGTCCAATCAGACAGGATTTAAGTTTTCCGCTGCTAAAACTAGATGCATTGCTTTTACTCGTCGCAGACAGCATTTTAGTCCCACTTTGTACCTAAACAGAACTCTACTTCACTCCGATAACACAGTCACATTTCTAGGTCTTATTTTAGACCATAGACTCTCTTGGAACCCGCATGTGACAAATTTAAAATCACGCTGCATCAAGATCTTAGATATGTTACGGGTTTTAAGCGGTTCTCATTGGGGAGCCGATAGAACCTGCATGCTGCGTTTTTACCGAGCTCTTATTCGATCACGAATTGACTATGGGTCCATAGTCTATTCGTCAGCTAGGTTATCGGTTCTTAAAAAGATTGATTCCGTTCATAACACTGCTCTCCGTCTAGCATCCGGAGCTTTTCGTTCTAGTCCCATCAGTAGTCTGCTTGTTGAAACGGGTGAGCCATCGCTCACGCGACGAAGACAACGGCTACAATTGTCATATATGTGTAATATGCGCTCCAAACCTTTACACCCTTCATATGATATTATATTCAACAATCCATTATTTACACAATACGAATTTCGCAAACAATCTACTGCTCCCTATGGGATCAGAACTATCCGTATCCTCAATAATCTAGGTTTAACACTACCTCCAATATATGAAAATACACCATGTTTTGTCGCTCCATGGTTAATTAAAAAACCTCATGTTGATCTTTCACTGTCTAGATATCTAAAACAAACTACACCCGATGTTGTTTACTGTCAGGAATTTATATCCATATGTAAACTCTACCCATCAAGTCAGATCATTTTCACTGATGGTTCTAAACTGGACAATGGAGTCGGATGTGCATTTGTTCTGTCAGGAAACAGCTTCACTTATGGATTACCATCTTGCTCTTCTGTATATACAGCAGAACTTTTTGCAATACTCAAGGCACTCAATATTGTACTGGCAACACCGGTGCACCTTCTTATATGTTCAGATTCAAGAAGTGCACTTGAATCCATTCAAGATATGTACTCTCCTAACCCTTTGGTCAAAGATATTCTGTGCTCCATGCACAGACTTTGGCTACGGGGCGTGGGAGTGTCGTATTGCTGGGTTCCGGGTCACGCCGGTATACATGGAAACACTAAAGCAGACCTAGCTGCTAAGGAAGCCACTTCCTTACAGCCAAGCGTGAGTAGAGTAATGTCGTCCGACTTTATGTCCTCTGTAAAACAAGCCCTGTTTAGACAGTGGGAAGAAGAGTGGGTAGCAGTACAAGGAAATAAACTCCGGCAAATTAAAGATACCGTTCGGCCATGGATATCCTCAAACCGCCAAAGCCGTCGAGAGGAAGTGGTGGTTTCTCGCCTACGCATTGGCCATTCTGGGTTAACCCACGGATTTCTGATGCGTCGGGGGGATCCGCCGCTTTGTCCTTACTGCTTAAACCTTCTTTCAAATAAACATCTACTTCTAGATTGTGAAAAGCTGAAACATGTTCGGAAGAGGTTTTGTCTACCAAATTGCATTCAGAGGATGCTGGGTGATGACCCCCAAACCATTAATATGGTGTTAGCATTCCTTCATCGGTTGAATGTAATTGGAAACATTTGAAACAACATACATTTACGTAACTTAAATACCATGTTTAGATTTATTACTTGTTATGTTAATTAGAGTTTTATTCATTGTTATGTTACAGGGCCATTTACAACCCTGTGACAAGTTGTTAGTGTATAATTATTGTTGTTATCTTTGTTTTTTTTTTTTGTTTTTTTTATCGTGTATTGTCTGTAGTGTGTGTAAATTAAAAGTTTAATTTTATACCTGTGTGTGAATGTATGAGCATTATATGAATGCTCTTCGTTATCCAGGCGATGATAACCACCCAGGTTTTTCGCCTTTAAACCCAAAAAAAAAAAAAAAAAAAAAAAAATCAAAGTCACGTCGTAAATCACACGTTGACTTTCAACTAAAACTAGCAACCTGTCAACATCAATTATTTCGCCTTCACCTTCTACACAGCTTTCATTATGTACCATCATCTGCCGATCCATCATAAACCACAATATTTTAATGTTTCTATTAGAAGCTTTTTTTACAGTAAACAGATTGTTGAAATGTAAATAATGTCATTCCACCGCGCATGCGCAGTTTAATTTCTCCGTTTTGTCTTGAGCAAAGACGAAATGCCAACAGTCACCGCCAGACAAGAAAATATTGTCGCGAACAGTCTAAAGGCGTCGGAGACGATTGTTGCGTGCAGTGTGCGTGATCCTCATATGAAACCACGTTAACTTGGGTCCACCAGACAGATTTTATGTGTTCGCGACAAAACGTCTTTGTCGTGGACAGAATGTCCGCTCCTGTGTGCGCCAGGCCTAATAAATGCGTTGAGTCAGCCGCAGTCAGTTAGAAGCGTGGGAAGAGCGTGACAACGTCGCACTACGGCGATAGGAGCGTTGAAGGACTCGGTGTACACTAGCCCGTCCCTCAACGGTATTCTTTAGTGGGCTTTGATATAGGTTAGGTCTGGGTTAGGTTTTACACTTCTGGTGACCAAATACTACAATATCTTTGATAATTTGATAGAACAGATCAGTTTCTTGATGGTGTTTTCGCCAGAAATTCACATAAGTAAGAATCAAGCATGTCCCTGCTTGTGCCACACTCTTTACGATTTCGTCCTTTTGCCGTCGCCCACAAAGATTCTATTCGTTAAGTATGAGCTCCAGATATGGGGTCGACAAAATTCTTCAAATGGTTAACTGTGGGTATAATAGAAAAAACCCTAAGTTAGTGAATAAATAGTAGTTATTATCGAAATAGAAAATAAATAACGAAATTACATCTATTTACGGTAACCAGATCGTTCCTATCCCACCCATGTTATTTTAGCTATTTTTTGGTTCCATTTTCTCAAAAAGTGTTACACATAGCTCTATGAAACTTTTACCGCGTTTTTATTTGTTGCTTAGCGAAAATAATAAGAATTATTGTTGCTGTAAATTTATTAAATTTATGAGTTTTTGTAGTCAAAGTTTATTTTCAAAGTCATTTCTTTGAATTCTAGTCCTAATAATATTATTGAAAGGTTCATTTTGATTTTTGGTTTTAACATTATTTCAATAATACAAGTTCAGCTAGAACTTTGTATATAGGTTTAATCGCTTCCATAACTGCTGGGTAGGTTGTTAGGAGGTTCTGATGGGGAAATATTTTATATAAATAAGTTATAAAAAATACATATAAGTCGTGTATGCACATACAATATTGATAGTGAGAAAGTCGAATAAAAGACGAATATATGGGATAAATAACGTAATAAATACCATGTATTTGGTATGTATACATTCAGAAAATTCCATAGATTCATAATATTGAATAAAATAAAAAGTAAAAAAAATAGCACGACTTGGTTCCAGTAATAAAATGTTCCGACAGCTTACATAATGAAAAAAATATATATAAATAAATTTAAAAAATATTTTAAAAATGTTTAAAAATTGGAAATTTAATTTCAGAATACAACAACGAAAAGGGCCAGAGAGTTTTTAGCATTGACGGAAAACTGAAACATCTTTATGTAAGTCAGACATAATAATTTTAGTAGAAATTTATTCAACGTGTAATTTGATTGGTAGAAAATGTAAGTTCAATGTACTGTAATTTAATTGTTTGGTTTATCGTACATGTGAGATAGGAATACACAACAACATGAGATAGGAACGTATAGGAATACATAGACTAAGTTAAAGTTTGTTTATTTGATTCAATGCACAACAATATTCATATTTTAGTGTCCGATTACAGGAGTTTGTAGATAACATTAATTTTTATAGTAATAATAATCTCCTGGTTTATTTCTTTGAACTCTTTTGCTAGACCGTGGTCCGAATTAAAAAAAATAATCGAGATAAAGTACTTAAAATTTACTATTGGATTTAAAAAAAATCGATTTACGGTTTCTCTTCCGAGAAACTGATAGTAATGGTATTTAGCGCATTCGAAATTATATCGAGCACGGTATCGTATTGTTTTCGTATTTGAATCACTTCTGCACCTAAAATATGTCTCCGGATAAAACAGTTTGAAGTTACCCTAACATTTGTTGTTTAACGATATTCAAACACCGAGTCGTTTACCCCCAAGTTCCTGGACTAGTGAGAAAACCCTTTTCCGTAAGTTAAGTTTTAAAATTAAGATTCGTACTGATAGATATTAAGTTTTTTTTAAATACCAACTAAAACTATCCAAATTTTATAGGTTAAACTACCTATAACTCGTGTACATATAAATTGAATTTGCTTTAGAGAAAAAATGGTTAAAGCTACAGTTCAAATATGTATGTAGTAAATTAAGTAGGTTAGAAAAAATGTTTGTATAGTTTACATATTAGGATAGCTAACTGTGAGCCCAACGAGTGGAAGTATTTATGTACGAAACATATCCAATTAAGAACCATAAATCTAAAACTAAATTACAAACTAAGAAAATAAATATTAAAGACGTTATCATTGGTAAGGGCCATCTTTAGTTAGAAATTAATGCAATCAGACTTTCAATACTTATGAAATTAATCTTTACGTAAGGGGCTTCAATTTTCCTTTCCTAAGTACACCGACACTACAAAGAACCTGCAGTTAGGGCACAGTGTTTAAAAGTGTTATTGTTTTATTGTAAGGGTGTAACGAAAATATATAATCACTAATGCAGGCATGTTCTTGATTGCATAGTTACAATTTCTATAGTACACAGATTATAAAGTTTGGTTTGTTTTTGTTCACAGGATTTATTGCGTGAAACCGATAGAGCGACTGAGGAATCAGAACTGAATGAGGCAAGTATAACAATACATTAGTTTTAGAAATAAAATTTATTGAGAAAATTAAATACAAGCCAACTAAAACTTCAAATTGGGAAAATTAAATGCGTTTTATGCAAATTATATCACACTGAATAGACTTTCCTTAGATGAGAGTTACCTTACATGATAAAGGTACACCTTCATTTTTGAATTTTATAATCTCTCACATTTGTTTTGTAAACAATACATTTATTTTTGAATAATACTTTTTCAGGTATATCGCGTGCACTTTATAACTAAGGGTTAAGTAAAAATAAACTTTACGGTCCTTTAGTTTAAAATTTAAATCAATGACAAAACTGGGCTTTAATAAAAGTCTTGTAATAGTATGTTATAAGTTAAACTTATAGGGCCTGCCTATAATTAATTGTGGATTTATTAATACACATTTGTTGCCGTAACAACTACAAGTAAGCTCCCGTAAGAAATGTTCATTTACATTTGTTTGGATTAATCTTTCTACAAAAATGTAATAGGCATCAAATCAGGAAGGTTTGTTAAAAAAATAGCACATAGAAAAATATAAATAAAGTTAAATATAAATGATTTAATAAAGTGTACTTATTCGTTCGTTGATATACTTTAGGCAAGAATAAATGACCTGAAGATGTTCAACAACGACGTCAAAGTGCAGTTCGAAGCATACCTTGCCATGATTTCTCTAACCGGTTAATTATTTATAGGTAAATATATATTTATGTTAGTCTATAGTAAATAACTATATTTTTCTTTACAATCAAAGTTGAATGTGCAATGTTTTAATTTGTTCAAAGCATTTATCCTATATATATAAAAGCCAAATCCACTGACTCACTGATCGCGATTTCTTAAAAACTACTGAACGGATTGGAACGAAATTTATTACGTAGCTTCCTCTAGGGTCGTAGATGCTCATTAACAAAGTTTTTTTTTTTAAATCGAAATTTTAGAAGGGGTTTGGGGGGATTAAAGTTACTAAATCTCGATTTCTATAAAACTACTGAACGGTTTGGAATGAAATTTGGTATGTACCTACCTCTAGGGCCGTAGGTGCTGATAAGAAAGAGTTTAAAAAAATTCGAAATTTTAGGGGGTTTGAGGGGGGGGGTCAAAGTTACTAAATCAAGATTGCTCTAAAACTACTGAACGGATTGGAATGAATTTGATATGTAGCTTCCTCTAGGG
>JAGFPH010004705.1:47780-77159 GCA_018207615.1 Philaenus spumarius
AAAGGCACCGTACGTCATTCACAAAATTTAATCTCGCGTTTTAGACCCTTCCCTGATTTTTTCGATCATACCGTTACACCCGGTCACGGAGACATAAACTATACTCAAGTTTACCTGGATATGCTGCAATACGGATGTTCATTACCTTACGCATCGAGGTGCGTAGTAGTAACGGAACGGACTATACCTATTCGCGATCCGGTTTACGCCTATAAGTTATTGCTCGGTTCACGGGACTGTAAAGGGTCAAGAAGGGCTTCAGTAAGATGTAAAAGTCAATGGTGGTTCATTATGTACACTTATAAGATAACTAGACCTTTCTATTAATTTATGGTAAACATACAAGTGATTCAACCCTCTCTATCAATTGACCTTTCTCTTGAATTTATTTTAAAGTTTTTTTTTATTCAAAATTTCTTATTTCCTTCAAATCTCCTTGCTATTTTAAGGCTAACAAAACGATTTTTGTTTATCTCGGTAAAAGACCTTTTACCACACACACAGACTGACAATAGTTTCCAAAAATATCACGGCTTATTAAATGACAAAATGAACAAGCATATAGAAATTTCCGTGTCATACACGCATCATACTGACAGTATTCACTTTCTTGAAAAATGTCCTCAGAAGCTATGCTTCTGACATCCATTATCAGGTGTAGCGAACATATAGCTACCCAATGGGGTGTGTAGGCTCTTTCTGATGATTAAGGAAGCTCTACCTGTCAAAGGAGAGAGGCTTTTTTCTGATGATTGAGGATGTTGCCCGTCAAACAGAAACAACGATGTTCCGACCGTACCTCCTGGGTAGCAATGGAAAGCGGTCGAATCCCATCTATCTCATTAGAGATGTAAAGTAGTACTTTTCTGTATTCTAAAACATCTATTCACAATGACAAGAATACTGCAATAACTCAATGTTAGCGACTAAACGCTAACTGATGAAAACACAATAATAGCACGACGAGAACACGACCAACAAACACAATAACACCTTAGCATGACGAAAAATTGACAACTCCCCATTAGTACGAAGGAAACACGATGACAACATCTTAGTGCTAGGCATTCATCACAAATCCCCTCCTAAAGTTTAGGATGCTTACCTTTACACAGTTAAGGTCCTAGGCTACACTAAGTATTTTTCTGAACACTACAACAGTTATACAATGTATTTTACATCCTATAACAGTCGAAAGTCGTATCAATATGGCGCTGTCATCTGAGGTTAAAACAGGTTATTTAGATAGCGTTGGTGAGAATGATAGGTTACGTCATAATTTTAGAACACCTTCTATGTAGCAATTAAGTGTTACACACGCCTAAATCTAATAACTTAATATTTGTGTTTAGACTGGACCAACGTTAATATGTTTATTGTGTAGGTTAGGCACATTGGTCTTTGCTAATGAGTTATGTTCGCTATTTATGTTAATTATCATGTTAATATTTGTTGTTTGGGCTTGGCTAGTTAACAATATAGGCCGACTAGGTTTCGTAGAAACTTACTACGTTGTACAACATTACGTCTTAGGTTAGTTTACGGCATAGACTCCTATAAAAACAATTGCTGTTGTGGTTTTTAGGTTAGAAAAATATAGGTCGATTATTTTTCGTAGAAGCTTACTACGTTGTATAACAATACGTCTTAGATTAGTAGCGGCATAGACTCCTATAAAAACAATTGCTACTGTGGTTTTTAGCTTAGAATAATATAGATCAATTATTTTTCGTAGACACTTACTACGTTGCATAACATTACGTCTTAGGTTAGTTTACGATATAGACTCCTATAAAAACAAGGCCTGTCCATGTTAGTAGAAACATAGGTTTCCACGTTAAGGTTTGCGGCTTTGGTAGGGTTAACAATAAAGGTATCTTGGTTATTGTTTGCTGATTAGGCATGGTTAATTATTAACAACTTAGCTTCGTGCTAAAATAATGTTATGTTTACAGAGCGGTTACCCTCAGTTATGTTTGGGTGTTTCTACTGGCAGATCGTCATAATACCTTTCTCTATAAGTTACTTGTACATAATACTTTATAGCGAGCCAAATCAATCCTTGTTCGTCCATACCGTGTGTTATATGTTTTTACTATACACTATAACAATTTTGGGCTTAAGTTTTGTTAAGTTATATTACGAAAGTTCGTTTTGGAACACCCTGTATAGGCTGCGACAAGATGGCTGCGATCAACGGATTTTAAATTTAGCAACGTCGTTTAACAATGCACTTACAAATTTTTCCGATCACCCTGTCGTTTTGGAACACCCTGTATAGGCTGCGACAAGATGGCAAACTAAGTGGCGACGGTTTATAAATTTAGCACCGTCGTTTAGCAACGCATATACACTTCTTTTCGATCTCCTAATCGTTTTGGAACATCCTGTATAGACCGCTACGAGATGACGAACTAGATGTCTACGGATTATAAATTTAGCACAGTCGTTTAACATCGAGGATACAATGCATATACGTTATTTTCCGATCACACAGACGTTTTGGAACATTCTGTAGGAGGCAGCGAAAATGGTTGGCGGTAAGGATACCATGCGTATACGTATTTTACCCTATCACCCTGACTCGCAGGCGATCAAGATGACGGTGGGTTACAATGCATATGAAACATTTACAAACAGAATAGGGTAAGGAATTTTTCAATGCGTACATTTTTATTCAAATTATTACTCCATGCCCAATTTTTAACGCATATACGTATTTTCCGATCACCCATGATCGTGCAACTGTCAGTTCATAACGCATCGTTATATACAAAGTATTACCCTTAGCCCAAAATGTTTTATACATGATTTATCTATAACGCACTGTTATATACACATTTTTATACACATTATTACTCCCAAATTTTAAATGTGCCCAAATATTACAACACTGCAATCTGCTATGTTTATATACTCAACCTTAATACAAGTAAACTAGAAATCTCGTCGTGAGCCAAACGTCAAAGGCCGTTCTCTCGCCGAACTCGCTAGGTTCGAATCACCGTTCTGGACTAACTTAAAAATAAAAACTAATAATATAAATAAATAGTGGTCACGTGACTTAGGGGTTGGGATCAGAGTGAGGGGTATGGCGGTAACAAATTGTCAGCTGAGATTACTCTTGGGTCAGCAACACATTCCGATCACCCAGACGTTTTGAAACACCCTGTATAGGCTGTGACAAGATGACAAACTAGGTGGCGACTGATTGTAAATTTAACGCAGTCGTTTAACAATGTACATACACATCTTTCCGATCACAAAGGCGTTTTGGAAGACCCTATATAGGTTGCGACAAAGATAGCGAACTAGGTGGCGACGGATTTTAAATTTAGCAACGTCATTTAACAATGCACATACAAATTTTTCCGATCACCCTGTCGTTTTGGAACACCCTGTATAGGCCGCAACAAGATGACGAACTAACTGACGACGGGTTTTAAATTTAGCAACATCGTTTAACAATGCACGTACAATTTGGAACACCCTGTATAGACTGCGACAAGATGACGAACTAGGTGGCGACTGATTGTAAATTTAACGCCGCCGTTTAACAATGCACATAAAAATTTTTCCGATCACAAAGGCATTTTGGAACACCCTGTATAATCACAGACAAGATGGCGAACTAGCTGGCGACGGATTGTAAATTTAACGCCGTCGTTTAACAATGCACATACAAATTTTTCCGATCACCCGGTCGTTTTGGAACACCCTGTATAGGTTGTAATATATCGATAAGATGGCGAACTAGGTGACGACAGATTATAAAAGTAGCGACGTCGTTTAACATCGAGGATACACATTTTCCGATCACCAGGGCGTTTTGGAACACCCTGTACATATAGGAGATGTCCGACAAAGATGACGAGGTCGCCGCACAACAACGACGTTTCCCATGTTCGACGACGCACAACGACGACGCTTCCCATGTCCGACGACACAAAACAACGACGCTCCCGTCAAAGACGGTCATTCAATTTTATAATTATTACAAAAAATGGCTGACAAAATGGCGGAAACAAAATGGCGGAGAGGTAAAAAACCCACCCCCACACCCACCACCACCCCCACACCCAGGGTCACGTGACCAAATGCGGCTCTCTGATTGGCTAAAACGTAGTCCCATAAGAGCCCATGTTACGGCTAAAGGGGCGGGATGACTACTTATAAAACTTTTAAAATTTAATAATTTAAAACAATTTAATAAATTTCATCCATATAAGATCACTTTATTTAACGACTAGTTGGTACCTGCTTCTTCACTCGCAGATGTGATTAAATAAATAAAAGGACTATCGGCTGAAATAAAATATTGTGAATTACCAATACACACAATTAATTAAAAACAACTATTTTAGATCCGAGTTTTATGGCCTAAAAACTCACAGTGAGTTTTGCCCAAATCGATATATGTATTCCTTTTAGGCCTACGTAAATTATTAGCTATGCTCCAATAAACGCTAAAAATCTCATTTTCCACCAGTTTGTTACTCATAACTCCCGAACGAACATGCAATGTACAAATCAGGTTTTGAGGTGTATTTAACATCTATGAATACATTTCACATTATTGCATACTGTTATGATATATATGTAACGGTTAAACCGGCGTATACAGTAAAATAAAACACAGACGATCTTGTCAAAGTGTTAAGCTTTTGATCCAAATCTGTTGTTTTGTTTTTAATGGTCGCGTGTCATGACCGTTCTCAAAACCCCTAATTTTTCCATATTTAAATTGGAACGTTTCAGAGATTAATCTCTGAAAAACCCTCTACATGCAAATGAAAGTTTTGTCAAAATTTGTTCAGCCATTCTGGGGATTAGCCTGGACAAACAAACAACCAGACAGACAATAAAACAGACTCAAAATAAAAAAAAGCATTTTTAGGTTAAGTGTGAATAACCATGGGCGTCATCAGCAGTTTTTTGTTGGGGGCTGGGGGGGCGACATTCCGAGGGGTAAATTTAAAGGAGGGTCCGGGAATGTTGAAAGATCCTTTTTATGTATTTCTGAGGAGAAATAAGGTGAAAATGAGAGTATTGTTTTTTTTACTGTCTTCTTCTTTAATTCGTTTCAGAATTTTATAGTATTTGAAAATGTCTCACTATTTAATTAAGCACAAGCACATAACTTTTGTTCACACCTATTATATTAGGAGAATCTGGTAAGCTCGACTAAAATGTAAGAGGTTATGTTTAACTGAACTGCTATTGACTCATAAGTGGAATGGAAGCAATGCATACAGAACTTATAAGAAGCGCAACGCTTATAGAGAATAGTCAGCCCGGTTGGTCGCCGCCAAATCGAGCTTAGCGCTGCAGCCGACAGGCAGCGCTGGCTGAAAATTTCCACCCTTCTGTGACTCATCAATCCTCCGCTCCAGGTGTGAGTGAGGCAGAGAATGGCTGGTTCATTCTCTATCTCACTCACACTTGCCATACCGACGACAGTAGCGCTCTCGCTACCTAGCAGCTGCCGTGCTAAACTTGCCAGATTCAAATAAAATTAACATGGGCTTTGCGCTTCTTATAAGTTTTGTATTCATTGGTGGAAGCAGACGAAATGAGGGAATGTCAGTGCGTTGTCTTGATGTCTGCTAGCCCATTTCTGCCTACATCAGTTTCTCGCGTCCTTTCGCGTTGTTGTTTTTATGATTACCTTACGACGTTTTGTTTTCTTTAGGCTGGCAAGGCGTTTGGCGTTGCGCTACAGACTCGCCGCATTCCTAGTTCTTTTGAATAAAATTGGAGCATTTATGTATAATGAACCAAAATTTGTGTCACCGGAAGAACGCCGCATCTCCAGATACCGGCGACAGATATTTAAAAGTTAAAACGCGGGTTCCGATAGCGAGACTGTCGCTCGTTCGCTTTAAATACATTGAATCAAATTGGTGCATTTATGCAGGGCGTTCGGCGTCTCATGACAGCAGTTTCTAAGTGGACAAGATTCTGCTCTTCTTGAAATCCAAGGGTGGGCCAGGGGTGGGGAAGGTTCTATTGTTCTTTACATTTTATGTTTCAATTGTCTTTTGAAGGTTTTTTTTAATTTTAGTAGTTAATTATTTCTGTAACCAGCAATTGTTTCTTGTCAGATAAACCAAATACGGATACTCTCTTATACTATCTGTTATTTTTTGTTTAAGGAATTCGTTTCTGTCAGCAAAACGAAATAATTTTGTTTGTTTGTTATTTTACAGTTTAAAACAAATACAATTTTATTGTTAATGTTACGATTTAGGAAAATAATTTTTTATTGCCTTTTGTTTTTTATAAGACATTTTATTATTTAGTTTCAAAAATTTAGTTTAGTGTCTGCTTAACTAATAAATAACTTTTGTTTTTGTGGCTATTAAAAATGATAATAAACGTGAATTTCAATTAATTATTGTAATATGAAGAGTAATATCAAATCACATCTGTCAGAATCAATGTTCATTGATAATGTCAATTGTATAGTTCATGTATTTTCATAAATAGTTATATATATATATATGTTATTTGATACAATCAGCCTGATAGTGACCTTCAGAACGTACAACTAGTACAATGGAATAATGAAAACCTTTGAAAAGACTGTATTTATTTATACTTTTGTTTATAAAGTCGATTTTCTGTTTAGCTAAACACATCTTCAAAAGTTCACAAAAAACTCTTTGAATTTACATTTTTACTAGGATTATATTACAATCAGAATTATCTGTTCATAGCTTCATCGTCAGTTTAAAAACAATTTGAAAACACAAACACGCACGCAAAACATAAACTGACAATAATTTAAAATATTTTAATATTATTTTTTCAGCAGTCAGCTCTACGAGCTCCACAACTACTGCGTTGTATCAGCCCCCACCAATCCCATTTAGGAACGCGCCAGTATAAAAAACGCGTGAACAAATTGTGACCGAAATGTCATACGCGTCTCGAGCAAACTCGCGACAGTCAACATTTCCAAGTTCCAGGTTTTCGGAACGCGTGATACAAAACGCCTTGCATGCAACAAAACCTTATATAAACCTATTAAATAGTTATAATTATTAATAAATAATAACATTAATGATGATGATGATAAATAATAAAAAATATATTTAAAAAAATAAAATCGTGCAGAGTATTTTATAGTTCCTTTTATTTACGAAATCCTTTTTTTACATCTCAGACATTGAAAAGGAAGTAATCACAAACGTCAGATATTGGAGGGACGCGCCCCCCCCCCCCCCCCCTAATTTACATGATAGTATATTTTCTTATAAAATATCTTTCACAATACGGTTACATTTGATATGATAACGCTAAATACATATAATTTGATAATTTAAGTGCATTTACAAATTAATTATAACTTATTGACTTAGTTTTATTTTATTTTTTCGAAAAAAAATATTTAAAAAACGCGGAGAAAATAATAATAATAAAACATTGAAATAGGTAATTAACATTACAATGTTATTAACCTTTTTTTGAAAAAAGAATTAAACTTAATATGGCTGTGTAATTAATTGATTCGTGTTTAAAGCACTGGCAGAATGTGATTACAATATTTATTATGATTTGAAAGCTGATTAAGGATTAGTCAAGGTGTGAGAGGTTATACGAATATAATAATTAATTAAAATTAAATAGACCAGTGCTGATTCATTTTTGAGAAAAAAAATTAACAGCATGAGACCTACTAGAAGAAGAGCAAAATATTGTTCGAATGACGGGGAAAATAATTTGGAGTCAACAAATGGAATTTTTAAGGGTTGAAAGTGGTATTTCACGGTTTTTCGCAAATTGCAATGAAAGTTGACCTCCTATCGAAAAAAATTAAATAGCAAAGTTTTTGATAATAAAAAGATCTACATACCTTTTGTATCTAATATTTTTCCACATGACTTGAAATTTTTCGGAAAAATCGAAAAACCCGATTTTTCAGTTTTGAATTTCTTCACGAAATTTGGTGGAAATATAACTTATTATGTTTCAAGTAAGCTGTTTTTTTTTTTTTTTTTGTAACGAAATACAGATTTTTAAATTTTTTTTACAAATTCCGAAAAAAACCTCATTTTCAACTGAAAAGTTTCACCGGTAAAATTCGTCTTTTCAAGCTCAACAGCCGTAATTTTTTCCGTTGAAGCATCTACTTTTAGATTATGTAATAAAAGAGTAGCACTACTATATAACATTTTTCCAGAAAACGCGATAAAATGAAAAAAACAGATTTTCAAAGATCAATTTTTAAAATTTTTGTTCTAAAATCATATTTATTTATTAAACTTAATGAAATTAGCAGTTGAAACCTTTCGAGAATATTAATTTCATGGTACCTTAATAGGCACAAAGAATAAACAAGGACATAAGTAAATGAATGTCCTTCATTTTACTTACACGTAAAGTTTTCAACGTGTAATGGTTAATATTTATTTAAATCAATTTATGAGCTTGCATTTTTTCAAATTACATTCATCTACCTTTCAAAACTAAAAATGCTTATTTAAGTCAACAATGTTTTTAAACGTTGTCCAATTTGTCGTTTGAATTCAAACGAAACAATACGCCGGTAATACAAATTGTATGCGTTTTGTGTGAAATTATTTTATGTTGGAAAAACGTCCTTGTAAATATTGTATTGTTTTATTTTAAACATGGGAAAGCCCATACAGTTTACGTTTACCATGTGTCAGTAATTTCGTTATGTTTGAAAGCAACAGTTTCCTAGAAGTAATAACCACGTACCCCTCAGAAGTAATACTTCTACTTACAAATCAAACCTATGACGAAATGGTCTGAATGCGCTTAAATCACTATCTCATGCGTCAACAATGAAAACACGTGTTATTTCAAAGAAATTAGGCCTAATTATTTGTGCGTGTTTTAATACTAATAGAACACAAATCTGTAATTAAAAAAAAAATATGTAGTTTTTACATTAACTACATACGCTTCCATCCTGCAATATTTTAAGTTAGGGTTTTCCTACATAGTACCTACAGTACATCAAAAGTTTTTTAGTAAATTGCTTATATAAATAGGAATAACTTTCTACTAGACACAATAAAATCATGCACATGATTTAGTAATTTAAGAGTCCTTTGAATGATGCAAATTGGGAAAAAGTATCCAAAATATGGTTAATTCAATATTTCGGTCTTAGGTTAAATTCTTTCGACCTTTGCCTAGGAATAAATTAACACCTTTTTTAACATTGTGTAATAAATCACCCTAGTGAATTAATACATGTATTTTCAATTAGTTTGTACTGCGGCTTGGTTACTATGCGTATCAACCTGTGTCCTATTTAGGCTTACCCTACTTTCATGATTATAGTCAGTCTAAACAGCTATGCGCTCTAAACCATAAAATCGACCCTCGCTCCCACACGCTCAGACACACTCACACGGCCTACCTGCTTAATGGTTCTCCTATGAATCACCAACTAGCCCTTATGTTACAAAATCACATTTTTCTAACTGTTAACTTTACTTAAATTTTACTCTAGTTACTGAATTCTAAATATAATTCCTCGCAAAATGAGCCCAAACATGGTACAATTGTGATAACTCTAAGCGGTTTTACGGTCAGTAGGTTACAAAATCATAAGTATAACTTTAAGAAGTAGGTAAAACTTTCAGAAAGTGAGACGCAGTCTGCTACGTAGTTGTAACTTTCTTAGTTAAATGTAATTTGTGAACCTAGTTTTCATGGAATTGGTTGTACCGCCAAGGCAGGTTCGGGGAGAAATAGAAGGGATGAAACACCCTTCAGGACAGACACATTCCTAGTCTGATGATACTGTACGTTATGCGTTTTGTGCAGCCCGATACCGGCTGAAAAATGATGCCCCTACTTAACACAGAGGTGACTGCAAAAGCGTCAAGCGGTAATGAAAAATAGGCCTCAGTGCCTATTGTGTTAGAGTAGTGGATGTTTTTTGTTCCGGTGTCGGGCTGCACAAAAGCGTGCATCTTCACAAAAGGACTTTATACGGTGTTACATTTTTAAGTTTCCAATACTTTATCTCTCTGAAAGAAAATCAGTGCATGGTTTGGAAAGAATTGGAATGTATGGTTATAAAATGGTAATCGACTGAAAAACTAATTTTAATTATTGCAAATACCTATTTTCGAAATGTAAGAGCCACGGTGGCCGTGATTGTTAAAGCGTCAATGCTTTATCAATCGTCATGGCAACCATCAATGGAAAGGTTCCGGGTTCAATTCCCATTGACCCCGAATAATTTTCTAAATAGTTTCTTAACAGACATCGTTGGCTGTGGTTCGGATTCCACGTAAAACTGTAGGTCCCGTCTTCATTAGCCTTAAGTGCAAAACAGTAGGACGTTAAAACACAAAAAAAAAAAAATTTCGAAATGGATAAAATGTGACCAACACGATTCGCAGGCAGAAAAATTACTTCGGTAACCGTAACCACCCGTCTAGTGCTGCGGCAAGCAATCCAATCAAATTGGATCAATGCTAAATGCCCAAAGACCAGTTCGTCCACGTAGTGGCTGGTCATTAGAAAATATCGTTGCAGTGTCTGCCAGTGTTCGTGACAACTAGGCAACCGCCATTCACTATCTTTCCCAGCAATTGGACGCAGAAGGTGTGAGCCATGTCCCTACTACAGTCCCAGATCTGAAGATGGAGAATCATTGTTTATCATTGTTTATCATTCGTTTATAACTACTGCAATAAGTTGTGCCAGAAAAATATCAAATATTCATTAAAAGAATTTAGGTTTGTATTTAGCCACACTGTTGGTTCATGTCATCATTTATAGAAGACCGATATCATTTGCCACGTTTAATGTCGATGTTTGGGCTAGGTTTGGAAAAAGAATATACCAAACATATCTTCCAAATTTAAGTAAACAACAAAATCCCATTGTTCTTTCTCTCTAAAAAAAGTACTTGTTTTTTTTTTTTAATTGTACGGTGATTCTTAAGAGGTATATACTTGCTCCTTCAAATTAAGAATATGCTGCACGCAATGTACAACTGTTTAAATTATTACATTTTTATGAATAGGGCGGGTTTTGGTCAAACTTGAAACTATATACATTATAATATTTTTATATTTATTTATTGCCCTACAAAAGATGCCACACGTTGCGGCGCCAAATTTATAATATTTTTATTTTTATTGCTCTACAAAAGATGCCCCACGTTGTAAGCTAATTTTATAATGTTAAAACCATAAATAACTGACTCCTTTTTGTTTAACAAAACTCTATGTTTAATCAATGTGTTTTAGTTACAGTCAACACTTCGTTGTTTGTTATTTTATAAGCTTCTCTTAATTTTCTAACACTGATTATTATTTAAATTATACACAATGCTTTTAAATTAATCTATCTATCTCTATATATAAAAATGAATTGCTGTTCGTTAGTCTCGCTAAAACTCGAGAACGGCTGGACCGATTTGGCTATTTTTGGTCTTAAAATGTTTGTAGTAGTTCATAGAAGGTTTATACGTAAAGAAAAGTTTGAAAGGTTTCCCGAAAAAGTTTCAAATTTGGAAGAAACTGAACAGCATTTATTGTATGAACTCAAAACCATAGCTCACAAAAACAGCTGTTCGTATAAAAAGTGTATGTTTGTTTACATGTATTACCATAGCAACATTACTTAGCAAATTTATAATCACTTTAATACTCTTCAAAACTAACAGCTTTTTAAGGTTAGATTGAAAAACTATAAACAAACACAAATAAAAATGCTTACAGAATTATAATTCAACTCAAACATTGGTTATTAAATATCTATATAGGCCTACTAAGAGATATGCTGCTTAAAATATTGTTTATATAAAATATATCATAACTATGAAGTTTTTAATACTTTTCAAAACATATTTTCGCTATCAATAATAATAATAATAACAAACAAATTATTTGACACCATGCATAACCATAATCATACACGAGTTTAAACATATTTTATTGAAAACTAAACAAACCATCTGAATTAAACTAAATGCCATTAAAATATCACATTCGTAGCTTTATTTTGATATGTACTGTATATTGTATATTTAAATACTAAACAATATATATGTTATACTAATTAGGCCTATACATTTAAAATTACAAACTCTATTTGAACCAGTTTGTTACATCCTAAATTAACGCGGATGTTACAAAGTGATTCAAATATCTTTTCTACGACCCCCAGCTAATTTAAACCCTCGCTAAGAAAGGGTTAAAAGAAATTTGAAATTTTAGGGTGGTTTGGGGAGGGGGGTCAAAGTTACTCAAAATCCCTATAAGAACGAATTGGAATGAAATTTGGTACGTAGCTTCCTCTAAGGCCGTAGGTGCTCGCAACATTATCAATGAAATTAAGTGAAAGTCAAACTTAGTAAAAACTATAAATTAAAACGATATATTTAAAGCTTCTTCATGTTAGATAGTAGTTTACAGAAATACAATTTTCAGTGCTTTCCTAAATAGCGTATACTTTTTTCATGACCACAGTAGGATACGCACAGGTATTCAACGAACACTTAAAAAGAATTACAATTACGTCAAAAAGACTGAAAATACCAACAACCACGGGCAACGCCGTACGGGTCAGCTAGTTCTTAATATTATTTACACAAAACATGATTGAATTTACATCGTAAGAACAATAAGCTTAATTTTAGGCTTGTGAATAAAATTTGGTTGTATTGTTTATTTGTTTTAAAAAGAAAAGGTAAGTTTAGTTTAATTTAGCTTTAACTGGTTATAATATGTGCGTTTATTGTTATTTAATTATTATTTTAAAATCCCGAAATACTTCAATTTTTATTTATACGAATTCTTATCCAAAATACGAATTTTGAGGTTATATTTACTTTCTAGGCTTTATCTTTGAATCTCATATTGCATTGTTCTTTTAAATCTCAGCCAGGACTCTTTACATTTGAATTACTATTATAGGCTATCTACCCTTCAATTGTTACAACATCATCTCGTGTCCTTAAAGCAAACACTGGCAGATATATTCTCAGCAAATATTTTAACAAATCAATGTTAAAGCAGTAGCGAAAATTCACTCTAGAAATGAAATATGTTTGCAAACAATGGTAAACTGCCTTGAGTAAAACAATTATTGTAAGGTATGATTCATGTTCTAATTATTTGTTAATTTAAAAAATATAAAAAACATAATATTTTTTAATTTGTCCTTCTTATTGAATCACGGCAGACTTTATCTTGTTCTTAACGTCTTTACTTTATTTCGGTTAGGTCGAGGCTACGGTAGGAGCGATAAGCGACGAAGACGTCAGCCAAGTTAATTAGTTTAGGCTTTGCTGAATAGAAGTGGCTACGATGGGAGAGTTCTGGGATTCGCCATTCGGCCAAATCCAGAGCGATCGCTTGTCGCTCGATCCTGACAAATATTTTTGTCACTGGATGTTGAACGTTTCATTTCACTCTTTATTATTTAAATATGGCAACAAAGTTCTGTGTGGAAGAATGTGAAGTTTTAATTTCGCTAGTGCAAGGCTATCCATCTTTATGGAATGATAGCGACAAAGATTTCAAGAATACAACTAAAAATAACAAACTGTGGGATGTAATAGCATCTTCTATGGACATTCCCTGGACAGTTGGAAGTACCCCAAACCGCCTTTTACGTTTCAAAGAACTTGTTGTAGCCAATGAACTTTCACTCAATATAAGTAATTTGACAAGTTCACAGTTTGATGGCAAGATGATAAATGCCTTTTGTAGCTCGTATGGTAGGTAGTCCCCTCCACTACCTGCCGCTCGTCGCTCGCCTCCTGTCATACCCGAGGAATTAGACTAAAAAAGACGGAGAGCAGAGTATAGCGCAGAGACAGGTAATTCGATAGCCAGTAATCAGGTTTCAACTGTTGTAGACTGGGGTAGTAGAATTCATAATAATAACTCAATAATAGCTATTTTTCTAAAAGGAATTTCAAAGATTAATTATTTGTAAATATTTTTTAAAATTTAACGAACAGTTAAAAATAAATAATCAATATTACTTTTTCCAATAGCCAACCAAACAGAAGTTTCTAGAATAATATAGTTTAAAGTTTATAACATTTCCAATCTAACAGTTTCCTTGTCTTGAAGAGATATATATTGTTGTAGTTTTTAATTTTTTTTAATTACATGGATATCAAATTGAATGTATTGACAAGCAAATTTAAAATGCATACACTTTTCATAAAATAAAGCAAAATAACACAAATGTAATACCTTTCTTCATATAAACGTAACTAAAAGTACAGAAATTTCGTAGTTAATACTATTCAGCTTAGTTATAATAAAAACAATAATGATGACTTCAAACTTGAAAATAAATATTTACGACAACTATCAAAGGTCACTTACTTTCTAAAAATGAAACGAAGATACTGTTTCATTAACTACAAACAATAAAGTAGTTTAGTAATTCCGTTTTACTTGGACGATTGAAGAATAATATGGTCTTTAGAATGGTTTTCGGCTTTAAAAGAAAATAACATAAATTATAAAAATAAGTAAAGGAAAACAAAGCATCAGTAGAATTAATATGACGCTACGAATGGAGAAAGCTCAATGAACATTACAGATTTCCTTTTCAATTTGATGCGATACTATCGTGATTGTATTTAAATTCGATTGAGTGTAAATCTATAATTAGGTCTGCTCTGCGGTCTCCCTGCCAAATAATCAGATTCACTTTCTAATTTCTTCTTATTATAGTTATAGTACATACTTATATCCTTAAACGTATGTTTATGATAACTTAGTTCCTAACAATCCGTTTACCAAGTCAAAATATAATTAATTATTCGTAATGGTTGAAATAAAATCAATTGAATGACATCATACATTACTTTCTCTCTGATAATTTATGACTGAAGACAAATTATAAGTAAGGTTTTAAACTGTTATCCTCTAGAAAAGATTATCAATCATCATCTGACAATGAGAATAAAAAGAATCGATTTGAAACGGTTTGGTATTACATTCAGTTTAACCTTACAACAATTCTTCAATGCCGTTCATGACAACTGAGTTTGATCAGGTGCTTGTTCAGTGATCCAAACTTTCATGAAGCGTAGGTCTCGATGACTTTCTATTTCTCTATTTTTTAAACAGAAACCTCGTTGAATCTAAGATTGAAATTATTTAAGATTAGTTATTTACTTTAGTATGATACTAAAGACATTCAAAATCAATGTTACGTGCTTATTGTACAATTAATGAAGTAATAATCTAATAATAATGTTAAAGACTACTCGGTAATCTTATTGTATAACCTAAAATGTTTGACCTCCATACTGAGTAAATAATATACATAAGTGTGTTTTGTGTTTTGTTACTTCTTCCACGATATAGAAAATTAAAGTTTACGACAAAAAAGGATTAGTTCGACGTACGAATCAAGATGAAGCAGGGGTGGATCTAGGATTGAGCAAAGGGGGCACAATACCACCGGGGGCCTTCCCCTGGAAATTTTTGTAAAAAAAGCCTCTAAAAACGTAATTTTAATGCAGTACTACCAAATTCATAACAAAGCTATTATTAGGAAAAACCCTTTTCACGATACTACTGGAATATCAGTTGCTTTTCTATTGCGTATATTGCCCGGTAAAGTTCGTCATATCCGCACTAGTGAGGATAAATTATCTATATTCTCACTAGTGGGATAAATCAGCTGATTATTTGAACATTTAAAAACATTAAAATTTATCTAGTGTAAGTTTTTAGAGGCCCAGGGGGGAGGGCTTAAGCCCGTTAGCCCAAATGGTAGATCCGCCACTGAGGTGAAGTTAGATAGTTAATATATTTTAAAACTAAAAAATATGCCGTTTGTGAATACAGGTCCAATAAAAAAATGGAAAGATCCAAGACAAACATAAAATTAGTTTGTATTTTGAATTCTACAAATGAATAATATGTTGCAGGCCTACTACTTTTTGTACGAAATTAGATTCATCAAAAGCCTTGAGAAAATGAGTATAAAAAGAAATGAACATTTAATACTAGATTCAAAATAAGTTTCATGTAAATATATTACAGCTGTAAATAAATAACTACATAATACTTATAAATTGAAACTAGCGTTATTTATCAAAATATCCGAACCAATTAAGAAACGCGTATGAAATAATATGTAATTTAAATGGTTAGATAGAATTTCAAAGTCAACATAAATAGTATGTCTTTTGTCTTTAAAGATCTCTTGTAAAGTAAAGACTCTCTTGTTAATTTAAAGATTAATAATTCGCCAGAACAATACTATTGTTTGGATTAGCTCAGAGATAATAAATATTTAAGAATTTGTGGAAGGAAGGAGACACATCGTTTAACCCTTTGCACTCTGATAGGATTTTTAATAAGAGTTCTCTGGGCTCGGATGACCAGTAGTGCTGGCCACAGCCATTTCTTTATCAAGTCTGAATTTTTTTTTGCAAGTTACGTTCCTCTCAGCTCAGATGGCCAGCAGTATAGTTGCCTCAAAACCTAGAGACACCCCGTCAGGTAGAACGGACCTTCATAATCACCTGTTGACAAACAACGCCTTTGTTAGAAGCGGCCACTCGGGACTGCCCTTCTGTTCCAAGAAATTCTGTGTCATACTATAATTTGCAATCAATTGAAAATTAGGCCTACTTTATCAAATGACGGCTCATTTTTTCGTCTTACTTAGACGAATAAAAACCATTTGAATCACAGTTCTAAGACGAACCGTTACCGAAATAACAGTTGTCGCTTAACTTTCACCATCACATCACAGGCGCTGTTATGTCAGAACGATACGTCGTAGAACTGTGATTCAAATTGTTTTTTATTCAACTAAGTAAGTCGAAAAATGAGCCTTCATTCGATAATGTAGGCTTAATGTATCGATTGTTTGCAAATTATAGTGTGACAGAATTTTTTGTAATAGAAGGGCAGTCCCGCTTACTCACTTCTAACAAAGGCATTGTTTGTCAACAGGGAATTAGGAAGGTATGTTCCATCTGAGGGGGTGTCTCTCTACGTTTTGAGGCAACTATACTGGACAAGGTAAAATCCCTCGAACGCCCGGATGGCCTGTAGGACTGGCCGCACAAATGATCTGCATTAATTTATTTTTAGTAGTTTTATTTTGTCTACAGTGACTAGATAGAGACAGTGTGGCCAAGTGAGGTCTTGTTTCCTATTGGTCGGCAGCCATGTTTATCCTATATATTCTTATCTGTTTCTATTATATTTGTTAAATTTTTTGCATGAAAAAACAGAATACACTTTTTAAGAAGAAACACAGTTTTTATTATTTAATTTCGATATAAATATCAAACTGTAACATTTAAATCGCTTGTTTTCCCTTTATAAAAAAATACAAAGAGGTCATTTCTTTTATAATTACAAAGAGATACAACACTAATCTTTACATTATAATTCTGAGCAGATGACATTACTTTTAGGAAAAACATGGCGGCCACTTTCATATGGCCACATGGTTGAGTTCAGCCGCACTGATCGGTGTCCACCGGTGGGAATAGTGTCCCAGAACGCAAACTGATCTAACATCGGTTAAATGAAATAGCAGAACACTACTTCCGCTCTGATCAGTGATCTGCTCACCGTAACTAAACTACGGTGGATTGGTCACCGTAAGCTGATCAGTTTTCTCAGTGGCGGTAAAATTAAAATATTAGACTTTAGGAGTGTTCAATACGATGTTGTTGGAATAATCTGTTCATTACGGATAGTAATGAAGTTCATAAAGGATAGTAGAAGGTAATTGTAATTGAAAAACAAACGTTTTATTAAATAAGATGGTGTTTATTTTTGTTAATGCTCAAACATAATTATATAAATTAAGTATACAATTTAAGAAAAGACTGATTATTGTGTGTAATATTTATATTTATTTAGTGTATATCCTATGACTTATTATAAATAATTAGTTTTTTCGTTATTATTTGTTTAATCCACAAGAGAACACTTTAAAATTATTAATACAGTAGGCCTAAATACATAAATATTGTAGGAAAGTAAGTTTTTATATTTCGAACTATCCAAATATATATGCCAATGTGCTAAAGTTAAAACATAACATAATAAATTTTAAAACAAGTTTTTAAGCATAAAAGATGGTTTTCAAAATAACCAAACTTAATTACGGGTTGCTCTATGTTGTCTCTGTGTGCAAATAAATCGTACGAACGTATTCATAGTACTGGTATTACCAAATTCGCTGCCATAAGAACTAAATTTTAAATGTTATCTTTATTATCGATAGCATTTACAGTTCCAACTCGGTCCATTTTTGTTTTCTTACAAATAAAATAATAAATGCTTCCACTTGCACTTACTACAGCTAATTTAAAAGACCGCCACAACCTCTCACCGATGTATTGAGTGTATTTCTAAAGCCTGTTCAGCCGCACTCATCTATGATCAGTTAAACGCTACGTCATCTGTCACCGGTCTGATTGATCAGAAATTTACCGATCAGTGCGTATGAACTCCAAGGTCTCTAGAAAGGAAAGGTTACCTCATTCGGGAAATATCAAAAAAGTGGAGTGGGGGCTGTGACGTAGAACTTAGTATACCTAGACAGTGATCAAAGCTATCAAAGCTCTGTCGTTTACGTTTATACGCGTTAAATTAGTGTATATAAAGTGTTTTAGAAGTGTAGGTAGAAGAAATATATTATTTAGGCCTACAATGGATAGAAAATCAATTAATAAACCTAAAGGTGGTTCCATTTGTGCGGTTGCAACTTGCAAATATTATTATGCAAAAGCAAAACTAGAAGGAAGAACTGATATATCATTTCACAGGTAGGCCTAGATATTTTTTGTTTCTATTGTAATAGTAAATAATATAATACCACTTACTCATATAAAATGTTATTATAATTTTCTTTTGTCTTTATATTTTGATTTAAAAGTAGTTTCTGTGGCTATCTTTTGCATTAAAATTGTAGAAAATAAATTTTTGTTCAGTATGCCCACCTGGTGACTTGAAGCTTATTAAACTCCATAAACTTCCCACACAAAGCGTGTTAAAAAAAACAAACAAATATACTAATATATTTTATTTACAGTTGATGCAAGGAATGTTAAATATAGGCCTACATATTCAATAAAAATACTGCCACCCAATTAAATAAACTCCATACAATTTATATGTAGGCTATCATACAGAGATACATTTTAGAATGCTATTTTATTAATTCTGATATATTTATCTTTTGCTTGTTATTTACAAATTATTTTAGGTTATTCACAAATTAATAATGTTTACAAAAGCAATCAAAATAATTATGCTACCAAAACAAAACATGTATACAAATTGGTGTGTAACCAATTCCTAGTAATCGGGATTTGTTCAATAGAATATTATTTCATTTTATTTTTTTTTAGCAATTCAAAAAATATTTCTTACAAGTTCTTACAAAATTACTTACAAGTATAAGTAATTACGTTCTTTACCGACACAAAAAGAAGTAATTACGAGGATAAGTTTATTGTTGTAGTTTAAAATAAATGTTAATAGTAAGTAAAAAGAATACTTATTTAAAATACAAGTAAAACAAATACTTGTGGTTCATTCACTTAGTTATAAGTATTTATTTACAAAAAGACAAGTATAAGTATTTAGAATGGTGTATTCAATTTAGCCTTTATAGTGTTTAATTTTTGTGTCATACTTATATTTAGCTTTCCAATGAATACTACTTATCAGAAGCAATGGATACAGAAATGCAAACGAGCCGACAAATATAGTAAATATTATTCCTCTTAGCACCTATGGCCCTAGAGGAAGCTACATACCAAATTTCATTCCAATCCATTCGGTAGTTTTGAAGAAATCGTTTTTTAATAACTTTGATCCTCCCAAACCCCCCTAAAATTTCGAATTTTTTCAAACCCTTTCTTAGTGAGCACCTATGGCCCTAGAGGAAGCTACATACCAAATTTCATTCCAATCCATTTGGTAGTTTTGAAGAAGTCGTTTTTTAATAACTTTGATCCCCCAAACCCCCCCTAAAATTTCAAATTTTTTCAAACCCTTTCTTGGTGATCACCTATGGCCTTAGAGGGAGCTACATACCAAATTTCATTCCAATCCGTTCAATAGTTTTGAAGAAGTCATTTTTTAATAACTTTGATCCCCCCAAACCCCCCCTAAAATTTCGATTTTTTTCAAACCGTTTCTTAGTGAGCACCTATGGCCCTAGAGGAAGCTACATACCAAATTTCATTCAAATCTGTTTGGTAGTTTTTGAGAAATCGTGATGAGTGAGTCAGTGGGTTTTGGCTTTTATATATATAGATTAAAATGTATTATCGTGATTGCATTTTTTTCTTTTTTATTCTGTAAAAAATATTAAATACAATTTTAATGACTGCTTTTTAGTTATATGATTTAAAATGTATTACCAAGATAGCTTTTTATTTTAAATTTTAGTCAGTAAAAATATAAATTAAAATTTGTATGATTCTACTTTTGTTATTATTGTAAATTGCAAATTAATGACATAAACATAATGTTTTTAAAAAGGTTAAGATATATTCTTACAATTACAAATGTTGAAATGTGTAACTTAAGTATCATTTAAAAAAACTGCAACCCCAAAAATAGTTTAATACATCTATTTTTAAAAAAATGAGGTGATTTGTACGACGAAACATACATCTTTCATGGTAGCGCGGTGTTTTTATACTATAGATGACGTCACTGGACAGGGAACGGGTCGAGGGGTTTGAGTTTGTTTACATGACTATGAGGTAACCTTTCCTTTCTATAGACCTTGTATGAACTCAACCATTATATAACCTTACCAGCAGTTTAGTTTTACGTTGCGGTGGTCTAGGCTAATGTTTTTATTTTTTAATTTTGAAGAAATTTTTGCTTTTAAGTGTTTTTTGTTAACAAGTACTTAATTTAGTTTTATTTTAAATTACCAAAAATGTTGTTAGGTAAGTTGTATCATTGACTATTTAATACTTACATAGTCAATGGTTTTATACAATGGTTTATTTTTTCATTAAAATATATTATAAAATTTACAGCTAAACTAAAAACCAATAACAATATAATATATCTAATTTTTGTATGGCAAAATGAAAGAGTTACTAAAAGCCCATGATATTGTTAAACAATAAATAAATACCCACTAACATTTCAGATTGTAGTGAAAAATAATTCAGTGCTGTTGACGTCGCAAGGTCAAGTTGGCGGCAGAGCTGACAACAGTATCGTAAGCGCCCAGTCAGGCTGGCCATCCGAGCTGTGAGGATGTCTAATTCGATAAATATTCAGAGCTGACTGAGAATATCGTATGGCCAGCAGTACTAGCCAACCGAGCGTAAAGGGTTAAAAACAAAGCACTATCAATAAAGATGTGGTATGTACAAATAGTAGGCTATAGATGCGGCCATTAGAGAGAGAACACATAAATGCATCATTTTTAAATACACTCTGGGATCTGGGGACCATGATCGGTGCTCATTGACTACTCTCGACCTTAAGTCTCACCATAAGAGTCACTGTAATAGCCCACCTTTTTATGGAATTTAGCTAAAAACAGCCTATTGTAAATATTTACTGATACCGTGTCAGAACGTCAAATGGATCTAACAATTTTTTTTTTATAGGCGAAAAACCTTGGCGGTTATCATCGCCTAGGATCTAACAAAAATTCTTTAAATCGTATCTACTAACTCAAATACAGATTCCTCACGCCGGCAATGCACCCCGAGAGGGAAAGTAAGGCCCGGTCCCCACGCTGTGTTTGTTGTGTCCAACGTCACCAGTACAACATCAATAAAAAAAAATATACCTCTGTTCTTCACTGTACACCCTAGTTTGTCACTGTAATGTAACGGTAAATAAAATTGATAAACACATTTTACTTAGTGAACAGGACGTGTAAAAATTAGTTGTTTTATTTATAAATATATACAAGTGCCACAAAAAAAACCTTATCGTGCTATAATACAGGATCTGATTCTATGCATTATTATAAATTAAAATATTCAGAAACATTTGACGAATTCGGGTTAGTTTATTTTAGTTTTTTTTTACAACAGTTAAAATAGCAACAACAGTAACAGTGCCCATCTGTAGTAGGCCTAATGTATTTTCATCAGCTATGTTATTCATGATAGTAAAAATCAATGTTCGAATTCGAAAAAAAACGTTACTGAACATTTTAAAAGATTTATTTTAATGTATTGAATTCGATACTTCATAGAGCATTAAGGTTTTTTATATGGGTAGTATATTATTAAGTTAATTTTGTGTAGGCCTAAATCGTTATAAAGTTTTAATGGTAAAACATTTACTAAATGAGTAGTAAACAAAAAAATTTAATATTTGATATTTAAAAATATTGAAGGTCCAAGTTGGCAAGTTTACTTGAACCTTTCAAAAATCTAAGCATGAAGTTCAATTTAGAAGAAAATGGTTGGATTTAGGAAAAACCGCAAGAACTAAGAATAATAAAATTACTTTAGCCTATATAATCTGATTACCAAATCAGAACAGCCAGGATCGCACCAAATCAATGTCAAACAAGTACAAAATGTATTCATTACAGAAATTACCTTACTCCTGACTAAACAACGTCGTACAGAAAATTGTTTTAAATAAAAAAAGTTAATTCCACTAATTATCAACAACTTTCTCGCAAAAAGTTTTCTTTTTGCCTAAAAATACAAAAATTTTTCGCTTTGAACATTTTTGTTGTCATCACTTTTATTTTATAAAAAACTTAGTAAAATTTTGCATCATAGTTATAACATTTTATAATTTTCTATGAAACAAAACCTTACTTATTTATAGAAAGGCCTATTTGTCATAGTTTTCTCTAAAATGTGAAATACTTTTTTATAAAAAGGTTGTAAGCAAGTACGTATAAAGTTATAAGAATGTGAGCGCTGTCTATTTCCTCAGTTAAATGTTATTTGTGGACCTATTTTTTTGTGGAATTGGTTGCACCGCCAAGGCAGGTTTAAGGAGAAGTAGACTGTAGAAGGGATGACTCGCCCATTAGGCCAAGTTCACTCCTAGTTTGCTCGAACTGTACGTAATAACGCAACTCCATTATTTTCTCATTGCTTCACCTAAAATAAGTATGCTAAAAATAAAATCTAAAATCGAAAATTTTATACATCTTTCGATCAACGTAGTACAATATAATTTCTCTTATAGTGCGCTTGTAACTTGTGTACATAGTGTACATCTGTGCACCTGTGTTCTGGTAGTGTAGAACAATCTACAAAACCAGATAATATAATTATCAGGTGTATCGTGTATCCAGAATACATTTAAAAAATAGTGATTTAAAAGTTTTGGTGGTTTGGCGCCTATTACGGATTTTAATTTGTTAATTGAAGAGCAACGTTATTGACTGTGTTGTTTTGTTTGCAAAATCGAGGTAAGATTCACCTTTAATAGAACTATGTTATCTTCTTATCATTTCTTTCTGGTTGAGTAAAATTGTTTGTTAGATTTATGATCTGTAAAAACCAAATAATAATAACCTAACCTATGTTTCAAATAATAACAAAGTCAAATTTTGTATGTACTAAGAAATGTTTACATGTAACAATTTTAGGTTAAATTAGAGTTTACACCAATTTACCTGCAATATCACCCTTATAGTTTTAAGAAAAAATAAGTACTTAGTTTCATTAACCTATAATATTATGTTTACAAACTAAAAACGTACGGTACTGTGACTGGTTGGTAGCTGTAATTTAGCTAAAGTTTAGGTTATGTTATTGTAGTGTTTGTCGTCCTAGATTGGTATACTGTAATTTAGCCGAATTCTATCAAGCAGTAGTCTATTTTTAATGTATTTGAAGATTAATAATTCAAGACTAGACGACTAGGCCTCCATTTAATCAGTGTTTCTCAAACTTTTGTCTACAAGACTGGCAAACTTTTAGTATAGCCTACCACTACTTGTTGAAATAGCATTAGCTAAACAAATTTGTTTAGCATAGTAAGAAGTGCTACTAACTTATATTATGTTTATACAAGTGGAGACTGTAAGTTAGTTTAGGCTCAGATTTGTTAGTGATAATAGAACCATAGGCGCTGGGAGGTTTGAATACAGGGGGGTCCAAAAACACCAGAGGGCCTGGAATAACCCCAGGGAAAGTGGGGGGTCAGGGAAATTTTCAAAAAATGAACCTCTTGAAACGTGTTTTAAATCATCATAATTTAATAACATAGGAAACCTTTCAAATTTGATCTATGAAAAATCCACTTAATCACAACACAACTCTCTCTATTCCATACGCCCTTGATATTAAACTGTTACTGACTTAGGCCTACATATAGACAGAAATTAAGGAAAGTACCACTAAGAACATAAACAGATGAACATAACATACTATTGCAGGAATTTTGAGGTTATCCGCACGAAACAAACACTTCCAGTCACCTATCAGTTCAGAATAGTTCCCGAAACAGCCAATTTGCTGCGCATTGTAGCGGAGCCTTCTTCCCAACCAAAGAGTACAGAGTTATTTAGAGTGGCTTTCCCTGTACTGAATGTATGCAGGCCAGTGAAGCCAAAAGGGTCAGCCATTAGCGGCTAAAACTCGGCAAGACCGCTGCTCTTGACTTGCGCGAGCAATCGACACCGCTTAACATAATCACGTTATTTATACCTCTAAAAATCGTTCAAAAATTTTGAAACTTCACAGTTAGAAGGACCAAACCTTGCTGAAGGCAACAGTGTGCTTTAAATGTACAAAACTTAACACAGTCAAATGAAAAAAATGTTTTTTTGAAATGTAAATTTAATTAAAAACAAACAAACAAACAATTTTCGACATGGAAGGAAAAATTTTTTTATTTGGTAAAAGAAAAATATATTTGCTGAGATATGTTGCCAAAGAGTTTATTGTTTCATATCTGAAATCCATTTTCACCTACCGTTAGTACTTACTTAGCAATCGTCGATTATTTAAAGCGTTTATAGCTGACTCTTCGCGCACTTTAGCCTGCTATTATTGCATAGAGTGATTTTGTTAGTTAACTATATATGTTATGTAGAGGTTTTTTATTATTTTTGCAAATAGTTTTGTTAATTTATAATTTTTGATAACTTACGAGTTCACAGCAGTGAGTGAACCGGACTGCGTGCGGCACTGGCCAAGATCAAGAAGGAATAGCCGCCATCTTAAGCGGCCAGCTGGCTTCACTGGTGAGGCCTCACTGTCCATTCTATATAACTCTGTACTCGTACCCAATGTCTCGTAGCAGGACTCTGCAATTCTTAGTGTTCACCGGAAATAAGTGGAGTCGAATGATAAACTAGTTGATTTAGTACTAATCAATAAGTTTGGACAGAAGCCAAGAAGGTTGAAGTTTTTGTTTGAAAAATAACTGATTAAAAGTTTTTATGTATCTCAATAATGTTGTGATAGGTAGCCTACTCGTAATTTATTGCTTTTAATGTTTTTTTTTTCAATACAAAATATTTTGTAAAAAAACACTTGTGGTTATTTAGTTTTCCTAGAGGCAATTTGTTTTTCTTTGAACTAGGGGGATGCAACTGCACCGTCTTGCACCTATCTCCCGGCGCCCATGAATAGAACAAGTAGGGGTATGCTAAAAATTCGCCACAAGTCCTTAAAACCTCTTTGGTGAAGTCTTATTTAGGATGACTAAAGTAAGGCCGATAACTAATGTAAACATGGAAATAGAATGGAATGCTCAAATTTCTACTTTTTAAAATACTGAACTACTAATATATGCTTTGAAAGAAGTATGCATAACACATTAAATGTTCTGGATAAATCTGTTATAACAAATAAGCCTAGTTACTAGTTAATAGTTTCATCTTTGCTAATTACAATAAAGTTAAAAAGAAAAGATAGCTGATACATTCAAAAGACTATATATATACTTGTATATGCTACTGCTCACAAAATAATGAAGATATAATTATATTTTTAAATTTTGAGAAGTTCACACAGGAGCACAATAGGCACAACAACAATACAAAACTATTAAAATCCAGTAAAAAAACACTTTTTGGTCAAAATGTCTGTGCTAAGTATTTAATCAAAAGTTTTGTTAAATCATCTTCAGGTACCAAGTACCAAATAAGCAAAGATACAAAGTACCACCTTCCACATATTCTGCAGTTTTCCTACTCATTTCTCTTTGCGGTGAGCTACTTTGTTAGAACTACATTTAAATAGTTTGGTTTCCATAACAAAGCACAGTATCAATCAAAATGAGTAAGAAAACTTTAGAATAGACTGAATATGAGGAATGTTTTACTTTGTGGTATCTGAAGTTGATTTAACACAGTTTCAGGATTGCAGATTTGATGAGGACATTTTTACTCCAGCAGAGTGGTGTTTTGTCAGATATATAATGTTTAAGGAACACTACAGTCACTAAATTTGTAAAGAATAAAGGAACTCCAAACCAAACAAATGAAAAATACTGTACACTACAGTTACTGTAGCTGATAAACAAGCCTTAGTTATCGTTTTTATAAATGTGATTTGGTATTTCTTCCCTGTTTACTTTTACTGACCAGACATTGTAAATAGACTAAAAGATCGAAAACAAGAAGTTGGGACAAAGAGGGATTTTAGTCAGAGAAAGATGAATTTGAGAACAGCTTGTTTATGTAATTGAATGTAAACAGTACTTACAATGATAAGCCACTTACTATTTAATAAGCCAGAACTTATTGTTAGTAGCCTAATAGTTTTGATTGTTGGTAAAAATTTGTACTTTAGAAGTTATACTTCTTTGCGCCCGTTGTAATCGGGATGGGGTGTCGGTCGAGAAACCGCGTCACGCGTTAGGAGTAAAATCCGGAAAGTGCCTTTTTATACCTTTTCTCTACAGAGATACCACAAGAGTCTCGGTGGGTGAGTGGTTAACGCACTCAACTTCCACGCTAGAATCCTTGGTTCGATCCCCGGCTGGGAAATTTTTTTTCAAAAATTATAGGAAAGTATACGAATATACGAATGGCCAAAGAAGTATAACTTCTACCGTCTGGTCGCAGACCCTTTTTTTTTAAGTGAAGTAGTTCACATAGGAGTATTATTTTGCTATTCCCGAAACATTAGCTTATATAGTTGTGGGTTCTTTTCCAGTTAGCACTTATAGACTAAAAAAGATAATAATTTCTCAATAGTAGTAGGCTACTTTGCTTTTGTTTATTACTTCCTACTTAATTTATAAATAAAATTTTGTAGCCTATAGGATAACACAAAATGGCTGCGTTAGACTAAAACATTGTGCCACTGGTAACTTAAGAGGTTGAGACTAAAAAAGTATTAGTATTATTAGTAATACATACAAGAAAACAAGAAACTGGATGAATAGTATTGCCCTCAATCTTTTTAAAGATCTTAGAAAAACATTTTAAATCAGAATTATGAATTTTTTATAAAAATTTGATTGGCTTCAAAGAAAAAATGAATACTGTATGCCACTCTTGGTATTACATTTATCCACGTTGTAAGATGCTGAAATCAGAGGAAGTATACAGTAATAGTTTAGTTTTTATGTAAGTGGTAGAATGCAAATTTTGTATTTTGTGAAGTAAATGTCGCAATCAGTGAATCCGGAAATATAAAGCATGAAATCACCTTAGGATCTGTTCTCTGTTAATCAGTAATTATTTTCTGTATGTAAATAGTTCATGTTACAAGGCTGACAATATTTACAAAAACTATACCCTGACTTGCAAAAAGGGCATGTGTTGGTGGTTTATATGGATAACTTCATGGTTACGAGTTCAGAAACCAAATAATTATATATTATTTGTTATATTAGGAAAATGTAGTCTCTCTGACACCTCAATATCTCAAATATCACAAAGTGTGTTGTAACCATAGTGATTGTTAATGCAGTCACATTGAACATGTTCACGATCAAGTATTTAAGTTTGTTTGTTGACTCCAGGCTGAGTTGGAAGACTCATTCAACCTAGGTAAAAGGGAAAGTAATTAGATGTTAAACCCTTTGGCTCCCGGCATCCGATTTTTCGGACATCATTGTTAGTATGTACGTTGAATCATAAAGTCCGAATTTTCGGACGTTCGGAAAACAACATTAAAAAAATAAAAATGATTATTTTTGTTAATATTTTATATCAATCTGCTATGAATGAGTAGTTCTTTCCGTTTCACATATGATATAGCACAAAATCAATGTAAATTTGAGGATGAATGAAAGTAGTGTTCCCCCATATGTTGGTTTAAAAAAAAATTATATATATATATATATATATATATACACAGAAACACTACAGTAAAATTATAGACCAGGTAACTAGTCATATCCCGTCAGCTTGAAAGCGAGCCAACCACCGTTTGCTTTACTTCCGCCCTAGTACCCTCAAACCACAGATATGAAAAGCTACCTCGTTTTGCGAGATTCGAACCCGGGATCTTCTGATCAGGAAGACTCCACGTTACCACTCGGCTAAGGCTTGCACAGAATAAAACTGAAAAATAACCGCTCTTAGTTACTTTACAAAGCAACCATATTGCCTCTCTCGCCCCTTTGGGCGGATCACCGTCGTTATAAGCGAATTATTTCCTTCGGGTTAAAAATTTCTTATTTCGAAAAAGTAGTGTAACTTTTTTATTTAGCAAGATATTGGCTCAAAATTTTTAACATACTGTAAGTATACAACAAAAGTGTATGAAAGTGATGTGCAAACTTTTTATAATTTGTATAGGCTAAACTAATATAAAAAATCAAACCCATAATATTATTGCCACACCTAGTGTAATATAATACAATATATTACAATATAATAATTGTAGCAGCAGGACTTAGGTACCTGTATTTTATAAATAAGTACCGGTAGTCATTATTTACTATATCTTAATAGTGTAGTCAATTATGTTGAACTACACAGTACCTGTTGTAATAACATGTCTACTATTTCTGCAAAAATAATATTACCGGTAACTAATTCTAGATTTTAAAACTTTTAAAAATTAAACTATAGTCAGTGATTACCATTTTATTTCTTTTCAGCAAATGCAAAATTAAACTAACAAAAAGATACTCAAATTGATTACAGGATAGTTGCAAAAGTCTTAAGCTATTTAAAAGCACTCAAAAATATTTGTACTTTTTAAGTAATGTTTAGTATGTCATTTTCTAATATGTGGAAAAATTAGTAACAAAGTTCCATCCTCCACCCTGAATCAATTTGTCTCACTATAAGAGTTTGTCTCCTAACTCTTGTTTAGCCTATATATTTCTAAACTAATTAGGAACAGAGGAAAGAAAAATCATTCCATTCTTTATTTTCCTTATGTTTCCGTCCAATTTAATTAAATATTTTTACACATAATTGACAGTTTATGTTAATTTGATCCATATAATTAAACTCATAATATTATGGTGTGCATACTAAACATGT
>JAGFPH010004705.1:77169-88157 GCA_018207615.1 Philaenus spumarius
ATATAAACACAAGAATATATTAATCCATTGAATATTCCATATAATTACTGTAATACTATCCTTGGTGAATATTGTTGATTTATCTATACATCCATACAGCCTTTATCTCATTTTTTCTTTGTAAAGAGCAAAACAATTAAAACAAATTAAAAATATATTAAATTAGGGGTTTTGCCCCTGGGACGCTTCGCGTCCCAATCCCCTCTTGGCCTACAACCTCAGATGGTTGGTTTGCTTCGTTTGCTGTTGGAAAACTCGCTAAAGGCTTTCGCTAATCTTTGGCTCGTTTGTACCTGGGTGACCGAGCACTGCTCGGTATTTTTAACATCTGGATTTTATCTGTAATTTATCTCTTTGAATACTTAGTAAAAAGAAGAGTTGTATCTATTTGCCTTTTAAGTAACTTGAAAGGTTGTATAAAAAGAAGTTCAGAGTTTAAATTTTATGCGCGTTTTTCTCTTATACTGGCGTTTGTTCCTGATAAAACGGCCTTGCCACAACTCTCATCTGGGTTTTTGACAATATCAGAAGGACAGACAAATTCTATCAACTCGGACAACGTATTTACAATAAGTGATGCCATTGAGCAGTATACATTTTTTCCCATCCACTTCCAAATGTTTGATGGATCCATTTCCCACAGAGAGTATAAATATTGAAAAAGAAATGTCATTTTTAGAACTACAAAAATAACTTTATCCGATCCATAAGGAATAACAGTTCTGTTAAATTATATAAATTAGCTGTTTTATTTGGCAGCTGACTCAAACTCATTAAACATTATCTCCATAAGATGAACATGAGAAATTTGAAGGCATGTGAGCCTGAGCTCCTTTTCAGGTGAATAGCCGCTAAACGGATGATCGGATCTTAAATCTGATGGAAAATTGTTAGTTTGAAATCTAATTTTCTACCACTTTTGTATTTAACATTTTTTGCTACCTCTTACCGTTTTCTTACAAAACACGCTTAAAGTGGAAATTTAAAAAAAAATTTAAACTTTTCCCGCACGAAAAGTACTTTCAAAACTCAAAAATGTTAACTTCTGGATATTTTTCCAAAGTTTTCTAAAGAGGGGGCTACGATTACGGGAATCATAGTGACTCATAGTTCATGTCAGTGAATGAATCAGTTAACCCGCCTAGCTTTATATAAGTAGATACATTTTAAATGAATTATACTTTATTATATTTAATATTATTTACATATTATTTCACTCTATAATGAACTTGTTTAAAGTATTATTATCTACTATTACTATTATCATATTATAAATTAAATTTTTTTATTAAAATTATATTTATAGATACGGTACTATAAATTTAAAAATATTTTGTTGTACCTAAATATTTACTATTATTTATTATATTACTAAATATTATAAATAGTGATAGTACTAAAAAGTATTACTAAACTTATATTAGTCATGGTTTCACAATATTAGCTTAGCTACAATTGTAGTTTTTAGTTTAAAAGATGAAACATTTAATCTGTGTTATCACCTTAATTTTGCCATCCTTGGTAGTTATCTCAATTGTGTTTAGTTTAGTTGGTATGCTGTAGAGCAAATCAGGTTGGAGAGATTCAAGAGCAATCACATGATCTGCAACGTGATTCTTCAGAGTCTAAAATAAAGAAGAAAGTTTAAAATGATGTTGAGTTGATCGGCAATTAATTTATTCCAAGAGTGGAAATTTTATACATTTATTTTAAAATCTAATAACAATATTTAATGTGTAAGAGTACTTGATGTTTGGTACAGTTCATAAAATGATATTGATTAAAATAATATATTAGGAAATGATTATCTTGTTAGATAAATATTAATGAACAAGTTAAACAGTTGATTTTGTTTGTTTGATATTTTTGCTTTGCACTGGTTTTACACTAATGAAAACTTGGGAACTTGGACAACCATTTCAAACAATGTGCCACCCTCGAATAATTAATTTTAAAAATATGTGCTATTTTTCCACTTTGGTAGTCATTTTATGCTATTTTTCTATTTGGCCCAAATTTATAGGCTACTGACTTAATAGTATAGGTCAAACATTAGCGTTATATAATAACATAACATTTGTTCCTTTCCAAACAGTACATATATAGTAAATAATAATGTCATATTTTATGAAGGAAGATAAGAAAATATTTATGTTACAACACTGCTTCGTAGATTTGTTGAACAAAAGATAAAATTGGAATCTAAAGAAATATAAATTATTTGAAAACACATGGTTTGGTTCACACTTTTATAAATGCAGATACTGCAAACTTAAAGGCTAACCAAATGTTTTTCTTGATCTAAGTCAATGCATAAAAAGGTATTCTAAAGGTATCACGTTTTAATTAAAGGCATATAGCTTTAGCTATTCTAAAGATAGATTTGTCACAAACTTTAACTATACAGGGTGAACTAGAACACCCGTATGCAATGTATTGCGATTGAACCAACAAACTCAAAACTCCAGATAGCAACGCTAGTTGTGAAGCACATCATTAAAAAGGTCTTAAAAAAACAAACGTTTTTTGTATTTAAAGTTTGACTTTATCTCTAACAGTTTCAAAAAAATGGCGCCTCGGAAACTTATCAGAACTTTTGCGCACGGGTGGTCTGATTCACTTGGTATATACAGTAATGCATAGAGAAAAATAAAGCAACTAGTAGCTGAAAGAGCTGACATTAAAACTATTACTGTATTTAAAGTAGGATTTCCAGGACATGTATTTAGGAGTAAATTGATGGTTTGGAGAACCGAAAGCAATATTATAGAATAAAAACCCTCGAGCTAACCTGATGAGGTAATACATGTAGGCCCTACAAACTTTCACTTATTAAGCCTATGCCTAAACCAATTTGATTGATCAAGTATAATTTGAATTATATTGCTTTTAAGATATTTCATCGTACAAAGATAAAATGGTAAGTAGTACGGCATGTAGAATAAAACATATTTTATTTACAGTAGAGCGTTGATAATCCGAACGTCAATAATCCGAAACGTCAAAAATCTGAACGCGTTCTGAGGCAGCCCCTGCAAACATTTCGTTTTCATTTTGGCAAATTCCAATTATTGCGTCGTTAAAAATTTCACAAAAATCTTCATCGCAGTTTGACATTACTATCTCTTTTTACTGTAAACACTTCTTAATACCTGCTCTCACACGCCCTCACAGCAGACTGGCTGTCAGTATTTTCACTGTCACGCTAATAAGCTGCTTTAGCGCTAGCAGTAAACATGCAGAAAGTTCATTCATTTCTCTTTTCGTAATCATTGTAACAGTGTGTCGTACATACAGTAGTATACTATACAGTATTTTTTTTATTTTTCGTTTGTGTTAACTATAATGTATAAGTGAACTTTTAATTATGTACTGTACTGTAATTGAGAGTTACAAGTGTAATCATGTTGGCCCTACTGTGTACGTGCAGGTTCTTCTAAATTAAAATATGTAAGTCGGCTTACATAGGCCTACTGTATTGTAATTACATTACTGCTTGTACTGATTAGCCACTTTAATCAATTATAGGGCATAAATGGCATTTTCTTGGTTGTTTAAAAAAATCTGAACAAATTGATAATCCGAACCCCCCTTGGTCCCAATTAATTTGGATTTTTGACGCTCTACTGTATGTATTTTTGTTTTTTGTTACATAAAGCCAAGAAACATTGGTGGTTAACATTAACCTGTTTAACATATTCTTGTGAGTTAGGTTAGTTAATTATTAAGCTTGTAATAGGGTCTACTTATGATTAATGATGTATTAAGCCTGATTCTAAGAGATTATAATAGGTATTTTTAATTGTACTCCGAAAACAGCTGTTTTTTTTTACTGTTCAAAGACAAGTCATTCTTTTCCCTGTTCACTACACAGAAAATTTATTGTGCGCTACACGGTAAATTTACTGTGCTCCATCTGATTACAAATAAAAATAAACATTGCAGTTTTATGTCAACAGTTGATTTAAAAAATAACACATTTATTTATTATAGGTTAGTTCCAAATCCTGAAATAAGAGTAAACACAACCGTCACAAGTGAAAGATTACACGTAGCACAGATGAAATCCAAGAAATCCTTGAGCCTTCTTCACTAATCGAAATGTACTCCTGAGTAAAGGATTAAATACCCAAAACAACACTAAATGCACAACAAACATACATTTCAAATATTAAGATAATTGTTTTAAATACAATGTATGCATTGAGTTCAAATTGTAAGAACTAATTGAAGGTGTGTTATTTTCTGAAATAAAAATATGATATGTTAAAAGTATGTTACTTTTTCAGTGCATTATTGAAAAGTAACACACGCAACTTGCCCGGTAAGTTTTACATAAGAAAAACCCTTCTTACCGAGCTTGTAACTTAATATACTAATAAAATACTAATATTATACTACCCAATCCCATGTTATTTGATATGGTGTTAAAACAAATTAATTGTAATTTTACTTCCTTGATAAATCATACAACCTTCTGTTCAATTTTTTATTTAGTGTGATGGACAAAAAGCAAATTTATCCAAAATATTTTTAAGTCATCTATTTTTGGAATATTTTTATTTGCTTTAAGATGTTTAATATTTTGACAATTGGTTTTTTGAGAGTATATAATATGTCAACATTCTTCTCCTTTAATTTATTCCCCCTAATTATTTTTTATTGGATTAGGGTAGTTAAAATGAAAACAAACTTGTTATAATCACTCCTAAGTGGTGCTGATTTACTAGTTGTCACTGGTACTTGTAGATTTAAGTTAAACATACAAAAGAATTTGATCAGAATTCTCTAAGAGCAAGCCTTTACCAAGAGGCCCGATCTTGCGGGGAAAAAACCAGTGGGAGTATTGATGAATACTTTAATTAAGCCACGATTGACAGAGTCGAATATGTTAGGTGCATTGTTAAGTAATTTTCTTATCTTAGAATGATTATTTTCAAACTTCTTACCTTTGTTAAATATGCGTTGTCAGTTAATATTCGTTGAAGGCGAGCATTTCCTAGTCTATTAAATGCTTGATCTGTTGGTACAAAAAATGTTGCTGGTTTGCTCAAGTCTAATGCATTAGGACCTCCTGCTGCTTTGTCCATTGCATCCAAAAATATTCTAAAGTAATAGATTAATTTGTATTAAAACTTTTTAAACACATTTTAGAAAGGTAGTAGGCCCTATTATTTAACATGAGTAAATATTATTTAAAATTGTTCACTTATCTCTTTTCCTAAATTAACTTGATCAACATTAAAGATATTATGAAGACCTATAGAGATATAACAACCATCTGCCAAATATAAATATGCTAACTGGCTTAACACGTTCGCTACCGAGCATCACATAATAAATATATGCATCGCTCAGTTCATCGCCATAGACTATCATATATTAAACAAAATACATAGACTATGACAAACAGTTGTGACATTCGCCACAGACCATGAGTATGATTTTGTACAAATGATTTAATATAGGCCTACTCTTTAATAACCTATAACATATGGCAAGCAATACCTATTTTGTTTTTGTTTACAGTTTTCAGCATTTTTGAAGTTGTTGCATAAATGGAATTGTTACGTGAGAAAGAGGAGTAATTTTCCTGAGAACTTTACGTCTCCACTAACGTCGAAACACTGATTCGTTTAAATAAAACTACGATATCACTGTTGACACAATTTATTTAACTCAAATCACATACAATGTTACAAATCCAAACAGTCACAACACTATATTTATGACTTCTCTTTTATTACAAACCAAGAACATTCTTTTATTTGTTTTTCCTATCACCATAGTAACGAAATGAATAACTATAAAATAGACATTAATAATGGTAGACTGATATCATATGTTTAACATATGGATCTATCTGGAATTTTCTAGGCTAGGCTAACATGAAATATACAATGGAATATTCCGGAAGCCAACAACACAATTTCAACTAGGTATTTTTTCAATTATTAATTTATACTTATATAAGATAATAGAAAAAAGAAAACAAACAAAAAGATAAACATAGGCCTAAATTTTAATTAGAGTTTCAATTGCGAACAGGTTATGTTTTCTTTTAATTACATTTCAATAACCCTTGCATGTACTGCATCAACACTCCCCCCCATAACCCTGCGACACATTGAAACTCTTCACAAACCTTCCGGTCCGAAGGACCATACTATAACCTAACATACAGCGACATAAATTATAAAAATACATTATCTTCTTATTTTCTGGGTCGGAGATTGTATCCATGTCCCTGCTCTTCCTCCGTTTCTGGGCTGTCTGAAGCGTCTCTTCCAGTCCCGGAAAGATTCACCGTTCGGAGTGGTTGTTCCAATGGTTTCAGCTCAGCAGCGTGCACCTTGACTGGAGGATTGGTCTTCAGCTCGTAAATGCCCTCTCCAAGTTTTCTTGCGACAGTGTAAGGCCCCAACCATTTGGGTGCCAGACCTGCATGGAAACCTTTGGCCTTGTTGCTGAGTACGTGGTTTCGTCTCATTACCAGTTGACGGGGTTGTAGCTCTTTTTCTTCTTTGACATTTATAGCTTCAGCCTGTCTCAGTGTGCGTTCCGCTGCTTTTGTCTGCATTTGCCGACCCTGTTGTTGTTGGGCGGAATACCACTGTTCCACTGTTTGCTGGTTGTTGTTAGTCGTAGCCGGTAGACTCCAATCACCAATGCGACGTATCGGTCGACCCAAGAAAAGTTCTGCTGGTGAATAGCCGGTGACGCGATTGGTTCTCTGTCGCAAGGCGAGTAATGACTGGGGTAGATGTTCGTCCCACTTCTTGTGTGGTTTGTCGACTAGAAGAACTCGTAGCATTCTCTTCAGTTCTTGATTTCGTCGTTCAGTAGGGTTGGCTTGAGGGTGGTAGATTGGAGTTGTCCAATGTTCGATATTCCATTGGTATAACGTTTGCTTCCAGAGTCGAGAAGTGAATTGACTGCCATTATCGGAGAGCAGACACCTAGGATACCCATATCGACTGAAGACTTCTGTACGCAGGAGATGTAATATGCGACTTGATGTGGCTTCTGGTATGGCGAAGGCTTCTACCCATCTGGTGAATAAATCGGTGACAACCAAGATGTTAGTTTTACCCCGAGATGTGCGGGGGTATGGACCCATGATGTCGATGGCAAGTACTTCCCATGGTTGATGGGGCTGTCGACCACGTGATGTTGTATTCGGTTTCTGATTGGTTGCCTTAGTGTGAGCGCAGATGGAGCACGATCTAACATATGCTGCGATGTCTTTCTTCATAGCCACCCAGAAAAATCGCTGACGGATCGAATGGTATGTTTCTTCTCGGCCGGGGTGTACTGCTTCCGTGTTGTCATGGTACTTTTGGAGCACTGAGTTGACGTAAGCTTTTGGAAGGACTGTAACTGGTGACTGGTTAGCGAACTTTGACACGTAGACAAGAATACCATCTTGTAGCCGTAAGTTCTTGTAACACACCTTAAAACTTCTTGGAACACCCAATCTGTCGTCGCTTCGACTTCTAATCCTATCAATCATCTTCTTACAGACTTCATCTTCTTCTTGCCATTTTTTAATTAACTCTTTGCCGAACCCGTTGTCCAAAGCCATGAGAACTGGAGGTTGTTCAGTTGTTTTCGGTGGTGTGGGTACTTCCCTCTCTGGTAATGTCTCTGCTTGTCTAGACTCGTCGGAGGGGTTGCGTGAGAGACTATCTGCTGCCTGATTGGACGTTCCAGAGACATGTATCACTTCAAAATCGAATTCGGCCAATAACAACGCCCATCGCATTAACTTTGACTTAGTTCCAGATACTGAGTTTAACCAACGAAGCGCCGAATTGTCTGTATATAATTTAAATTTTCTTCCTTCTAGATGGCCCCGAAACTTTCCAACAGCCCATACTACTGCTAATGCTTCTTTCTCGGCTGTACAATAATTTTTCTCGGCAGGTTGAATTTTTCTGCTGGCGTATTCTATGATGTCTCTGCCCCCTTGTTTGTTTTCTTGGAATAAAACTGCACCTAACCCTAAATCGCTGGCGTCAGTTTGCAGGCACAACATTCTTGACGGATCTGGATGCGCTAGTCTAGGTGCGTCGCATATGGTTCTCTTTAAATCTTGGAATGCTTTTTCTTCTTTTCCAGTCCATTTGAACGGTTTCTTTTCATGCAGTAGATCAGTTAATGGAGCGGCTCTTATCTCAAATTGGGGAACAAAACTACTATTACCAACCACAGGTACCAAGGAATTGGCGAACTTGTCGTTTTGTTCGAGGTCGTTCCATTTCGGCTATGGCTTTATTCTTTTCTGGTTGTCTCTCTAATCCTTCCGGTGTCAAAACATGGCCAAGGTACTCTACTCTCGAGGACGCAAAATTGCATTTCTTAAGCTGACAAGTTAATCCATGTATTTTAAGCCTTTCTAAAACTTTTGCTAGATGTACAAGATGTGCATTAAAATCCTTGCTATAAATCAAAATATCATCTAGGTATACCGGTACCTGACAAAATTCACCGGTGTATCCAGACAAAACTTCCTCCATAAAATGCGTAAAAGTTGCTGGAGCATTCTTTAACCCAAAAGGCATCACTCTGAAATGGTATAAACCTCTGGGTGTTGTGAAGGCGGTGAGTGGTCTCGACGTCTCTTCAACTTCCACTTGCCAATAACCCGAGTTCAAATCTATCGTGGTGAAGATGGTAGCACCATTCACTCTCTTCAACATAGCCTTTAAGTCGGGCATTGGATAGGCGTCGTTCACAGTCTTGTTGTTTAATTTTCGATAGTCGACGCAGAGTCGATAATCGCCGTTCTTTTTCTTCGGTAGAACAATTGGTGATGCCCAGCCAGATTGAGATGGTTCAATTAATCCTTGTTCCTCCATTTCTTGAATTTTCTTAATCACAAAATTTCGTTTGTCTGCATTCATCGGATACGATTTCTGTTTAATAGGTTCATAATCCTTACACACTATTTTATGTTTCACTGTATTAGTATAACCAATTTTCTCTGTTATAACTTCTGGGTATTGATTCAATAAATTTTTAAGTTGGCATCCCTGCTGGTTGTTAAGTGGTCCGATGTTTAATTTTCCTTCGATTTCCGTACCTTCCTCTTTGTCTCTATTCATTGACAGATTTCCGTTATACCAAGCCACTCTTTTCCTATGGTCTACTCCCATAAATATCTCATTTGCTGTATAGTCAATGATTACATGATATTTTTCCAAGAAATCATGTCCTAGTATCACATCCGGCATTAACTTATCGATAACTAACACATCTATTTCTATGTCCATGCTGGTACACTTCCCTCTCAAGATAGTCTGTCCAACAACCTTATAACTAATGCCTTCTACTGCGCCATTGACTATGTGATTTCTACTTTCTTTCGGCTTCGGAAGACTATTTATTATGCGATTACTAACAAATGAACCACTAGCTTGTGTGTCTAAGATACAGGTGTATGTCACGTCCTTGATTACTAACTGGATAGCTGGGCGGCAGTGATCCTGAATGCTTAGAATTTGTCCTATGCAGTCCTCGCCCAGCCATCTCTCACTTTCGTTATTCTTCTTATCTTGAATAAATTTATGTTTGTGCTGGGGTACCTCTAAGTACCCAGGACCAGCCCTCCCCAGCTTAGACAGGTCCCATTTTAGTTTTCCCTCTGAGGACACTTATCTCGTAAATGCCCTATTTTATTACAATTATAACATTTACGGTCTCTTTCTTCATTCCTCCCTATCCTATGTTCTTCTTCTAATTTTCGAATTATACTACGTAAGTCATTAAATGTCTTCGGTTGGGCCACGTTAACTAAATGACGAATCTTATCTCCTAACAGATCAATTATATATGGCAGGGCATCATCACCATTACTGTCAGGGTGTAATCGTCGGTACAATTGCAATTTCTGAATAATGAATGCGCCTGCCCGCATTCCGGTAGGTTGGGTCTCGGTTAAAAATTTTTTATTGGCTGCGGCCTGAATCTCCACTGAATTAAATCGAGATGTAAATTCTTCTTTAAAAGACTCCCAATCCAAATTTAGACCCCGTAAATTATTCCACCAGGTAGCTGCCGGTCCCCTAAGTTGTTGAGTGAGAATATGGACAAATATTTCGTTAGGTAGATTAGAACGTTTTAGTAGAGCTGTTGAGTTGTTTAGGAACAATTCTGGATCCTCCTCTAATCTACCATGATATTCTGGCAGGCTTTCTCTTATGACCCTGGGATCCACAGAGACATTTGACCCAGTGTTAATAGCTACCGGATTAGCCCTTAAAATACTCTCTATCTGTAATTTCAAATCAGCTTCTTTCACACCTAACCTTCCTTCAATCTTATCTACTCTTCCTTTAACATCTTTAATACTACTTGAGGCTTCCCTTAAACTAGACTCTACCTTATCTTCTACAGCCTGGACTCTTCCAGAAACAGTTTCCAGGCCTTCTTCTAAATCGGAAACTTTTCTATTAATTGCTCCTAAATTTTCCTCTATAGTGGCCCTAACCTGGCTGCTAATTTCGTCTTTTAAATTCTTATTTTGTTCTTTAACATTCGAAATTTCATTTTTCAATTCCTTATTTTGTTCTGTAATTCGACTATTTTGTTCTCTAATTTCTTCTAAAAGTCTTAAAAGAGCCAAATTCTCACTTACCGATTTAGTATCAAATTTTTCCGTATCCGGGTTTTTTCCTTCTTCTATCAATGCTTCTCTTAAACGTAAATACAGATCATTTTTAGTTCCAGCCTCTTCCAAACCCCTTTTCTTTAATTCCTCGCATAATTCACCTTTCTTCAGCTCTCCTAGGCTCTTCATGTTGTTTTCTTTTAATCCTGTCACGGTCGCCAATTTAACGTTGAAACACTGATTCGTTTAAATAAAACTACGATATCACTGTTGACACACTTTATTTAACTCAAATCACATACAATGTTACAAATCCAACATAATATTTAACAACACTATATTTATGACTTCTCTTTTATTACAAACCAAGAACATT